>QAOC01041566.1:47015-90812 GCA_003255005.1 Begonia fuchsioides | reverse complement strand
GTTTCAAGTTTCTATCATAATTTTCTATAATTCTTTTCTCACCTCCTGAATTTTTTTTTTGAAATTCTTCTTTTCATATTAAAAGAATAAAGAAAATGTTTGTATCTTCTTGCGAAACACAAAATCTCTCAAAAATGCCTCGTACTTTTTTATTTCAATTTTTTTTCTTATACCATGAGCTACGGGAGAAAAATATTTTGAAATGAATACTTTAGGGAAGAAAGAGTCCGCTGAAAAATGCAATCGACGAAGGAAACTCAAGATCGATGTATGAACGATAAAAAGAAAGACACTTTCAACGTAAACTCAAGATCGAATAGTACAAAGAATGCACGAAAGAAGTTGAAAAACTTATAGGTTTGATGAGTGAGCAAGAGAGATATGTGAAGAGAAAATCAAAAAGAAAATGACAAGCAACGAAAGATCAAGAGGTAAGAAAAGATGGAAGAGCACAAACAAGCATTAGCTATCCAAGAGCAATCGACAAAAGAATTTGAATCGAATAAGTTGTCAAAGAAGAGATTAGTTTTGAAAAAAAAATCAACTTTAAAAGTTAACATTCAACCAGAAGATTTGACACTCCAAAAACAACTAAAAGAACAAGAAATTGAAGTGCACATGAAAGAATATGTTTGTTTTTTCAGAATAAACTATTTTTTGTAGTTGAAATCAAACAAGAAGCACGAACCAAAAGAATCAATTTCTTCTGAAAAAACTGAACTTTGAAGTTGAAATTCTACAATAAAGTCATACTTTTACAATACAAGAAATAGTCCAAGAAATCCAGAGATTTTCAAAGCGATAGTGATGTTCATCAATAACCCAAAAGATTTCAAAGTTGGGTGGAAAACAAAGACAACATCAACAAGGAACACGATGAAATCCTTTTCATGTTGGACAAAGATAAATAACATTCTGAAGATCTTGATTTTTCTAATACTTTTAACTCATATGTTGTATGGATTTCTGTGTATAATTCCAGTGATTCATCATTCGAGGACTAATCTTTTCAAGAAATGAAGGAATGATGTGATCCAAGCTGCTTACAAAGTGAAACATAAGAACCTACATATATTTTGAAGCAATATAGGATTGAAAAATAGAAAAGAGTATTTTTCTTAATCAATTACAAGCTGACCTACAAGCATTAACAGACAAATTAAAAAACCTTTCAAATATAGATTCAAAATGTATTCTTCGTACGAATCGTAACTGACTTAAAAATCTTTTTAAAATAGGCTAGATTATAAAATTTGCACATCTTTTGCACCTTCAAATATGCAAATTACCAAAATAGAAGTGCATAAAAAAATCTATCGCGGATCCTACAAATAAATGCGAATATTTTTTTAGTTTATTATATTACTTTTTGTATTTAAGTTTCCTAATTGCTATTTTTCTGTCTATGATAGGTTTCCTAATGTCTTTATTGTATTTTCTAAGTAGTAGTTATTTCCTAATTTGATTTATTTATGTTTAAGAAAGTGTGTAGCCTATTTAAAGTCATTTAACCTATTGTAATAGACATAACAGCTTTTATGATTAATTCACCTTGAGTGTTTGAAGAGGATTTTGTTTTAATTTTTTGCGAAGAAATCGATCTTCTTTAAGTCAATATTTTATAAATTATCTTTGATAGTTTTAGTTCTTGCTAATAAATTTGGTGCGAGTCAAATTCCTTATTTGATAGCTTATGTTTCATTGGCAATGTTCGATTGAAGTCAAATTCTTCGAACTTGATTCAAATTATTGAAAATTACATAATCTTTTTAGTTCCAGTCCAACAAGATTCTTGGATCTTGTTGAAGATTTGAGCCCCCTTCTCTATTTCTTGATAGAGGACATGTGAGGAGATAATGAGTAAAATTTTTCTGGTACTTTTTCAGCTTAATTCTCGTTCAGAAAAGACGATCTTCGTAGTGAAAATATGCAGTTTTCGAAATGACTAAACTTAAACGGTAAAACAATCATAATTTTCAACATGAATGGCACGATTTTCTGGATTTCCATGAAAAGCTTTATTTTGATTTATAATGTATTGTTAGAGCGTTAAAAATTTATAACATTTTCAGCATTATTAGTCTGGCAGTAATGATGGATTAAACTTCTACCTACTTTTGGGAAATTTTTCCGCAAGTAGAAACTAAGATGATACAGTTTCTTTTCTTAACCTGACATGGATATCCTGATTTGACATTGATTATGAAGCGTCCATGAACATTTCTTCAAATCCTTGCAGCAACATTTGCATTGTGGAAGTAATTATAGGAGCACCTATAGCCTTGATGTGTATAAATAGCTCGGTTTTCTTGCCAGATTACAGGAATTCTGCAGCTGTAGTTGAACAGAGATTTCATGCTCAGAGATAACACTAATTCTTTTGCTTTCAGTCAAGAAACTTAGCTGGTACCTTGAAGAAGATCACCTTAGAGATGAAGAAATGAAGGATTTTTCTCTTGCTTTCAAACTTTGTCCCCTCAAACTTTGTCTATTGTCTGGTTGAGAGCTGTATATCTCCATCGTTCCTTTTCGACGAAATCCGGAGCCAAGAACTGAGCAATGAAGGCCCATAGCTTGTATGCATCCTCAAAATTTGTCAGAAATCCAAAAGCAGCTGTTACTACTGCAATTCCTTCCCCAGATGTTTCTTTCTTCTTCTCTTTTTCGAGAAATTTTCCCTTGTGTTCTGCATACTTGTCTGAGAACCAGATATGGTGTAAGAAGCCATAGCTGAGAGAGATATTGCTTCTGTCTGCGAGTTTTTGCACAAGAACTGGCTCTACTTTTTGTCCCTTCCAATCAAACACATTGAAAGCCAATGCCGCTCCTCTGTCGAATTTGATCTTCGGGCCGTAGATTCTGATCAGATTATCTCCATCCGGGTCCGGATGTTTAAGCTTCATCATAGAACTAACAAGCCAGTTGATCAAGCATCTTGCTCTGGTAGCAATTTGGGTGAGCCCCAGTGAGTCCACTTGATCCAGACACTTACATTCCATTTCTTCTTCCCTTGACCTCGAATTTTCTAGATTTTTCTGGTCCGAATCTCCATTTTTCATTGATTCAAACAAGATGGGACCTGAAAATGAGCTTGATGTGGCTGGCTGAGGCTTATCCGACAGAACTAGTGTAGATTTTTGTGTTTCTGGATGAACAACGCTCACAATTCCTGCTGTTGAAGTGTCTTCCAAGATCTGAATTGTTGATTTTTTGACAAACAAGCATCCAAATCCAGATGGGTTTTCCCCAAAAACTTTGTAGAAAGAACAAACGAGAAAATCTGGTCGAAATATAGAGAGACCAAAACTGTCCATGTCCTTTGGTCCTAAAGCACAAGCGTCGACCAAAATGTGCCACCTGTTTTCCTGTGCTATGCTCATCCACAGGTAAGGATATCTTGCTCCGGTTACTCTTGAATGCAGTGGAAACACAAAGAGCCCAGTTTTTGTCTTCTTCTTCTTTCTCGCAATCATTTCTCTCAGCTTCGCTGATCGAATTCTCATCCTCGGCCACGAGAATTCGGCCGCCATGGCTTCTGCTCCTCGCTTCTCCGAGCTGCTTGTCATTACTTCCACTGCTTCGCTCTCGTAGTCGTAAACGGTGAGGAGCTTATTACTTGATTTGAAAGGGTACGAGTCTGCTACGAGTTTGAAAGCTGATGTTCTATTTGCTGTGAAAACTAAGCTGTAGTCATTTTCTGAGATATTAAGGAATCGAAAAATCCTTTTTCTCATTCCATATTCTAGTTCGGATTCATACCCTTCGCAAAGCAACTGCGTCTTCAAAGTTCCAGCCTTGTTTGATACGTCAAAGAATGGCAAATGCAAGTTTCTCGGCGGAGAAGGAAAATGGTTGTCCAAAGGCGAGGACGAGGAAGAAGAAGAAGAAGAGTCTTGTTTCTGAAGTTGGGAGTAAGAAAACAGGCCGATTCCTATGTAATCAAGACAGGTGTGATTGGAGATGGAGAGGTTGAAATACTCTTTTGCTCGAATTTGGTCGACCTGTCTTGTAGTTCCGTAATGGGGATAAGCTTTGATGAACACACTGAATGATTCTTGCAAAGATGGAATGGATTCATGGTTTGTGAAATGGGTTTTCGGAAATATCGATGATGATGTCGTTGTTGAAAAGTCTCGGCGAGATTCTGAAAATGTGCTCGGTTTCCTGGCGATTTCCATTTGGCTGGTCGGAAAATTTAACGGAGTTCGAAAGCAGCCCTCGAAACATGCTTCTGAAACCTCATTCCGACAAGGGGACTGCATTTGGTTTTTTGGCAAATTTCAAGGTTTATAAGCAGAGCTTTCTTATTTATAGAGCTATAGTCAGTTTTTGTTTCAAATTCTATGCCATGGGATGATGTTAATGAGATTTAACGGTCAAGATCATCTTAGTTTGGAGCTATTCAGTGTGGATCAATGATTATGTCATTCAGTTGACCCTCCTTTGCTTGCTTGCTCATAAAGTTGACTTCTCATCATCGTCATTTCTCTTCCTCCACTCACGCTGGCGTGGTAAATTTGTGATAGGTTAAATGAATATCTTTGCGGAATATAGATCAAGCCTGATTCATCGTCATTGGTTGTGGATGTTGTGACATAATTAGGACTTGTATTATGCGTTTTTAGTCAGAATTACCTTTGTCAGTGGACAGGAATTCGACTGAAATAGAACGATTTTAATTGAGAAAACGAAGAATAAAACTAGAGTTTAGAAAAGGGTTGTTAAAAAAAATAAATTAATTTAGGGACAGGAGTGTTAAACAAAACAAGTAGTGGAAGACAAAAAGGAGAATCAAGCTTTATCGATGGTGGCCAAAGTGAGAAAAGCCAATCTTCAAGCAAAGACTTCTAAGCTGCTTAACCCTTAAGTTTTGCTTTCATCATTGAGGAGCCATACCCAAGCTTTTGACCAACTAAAAGAAATGACCTTTTTTATTATATATATATTATATACATTATATTTATATATAACAAAAAGGTCATTTCTTTTTGTTGATCTTTATACATTATATATAGTATATATATTTATTATCTATATATATAATCAAAGAAAATCAATTTGGTATGGTAGCCGAGTTTCTAAACTTAGAAACCTAGACAGAACTTTAGAAGGGTACGAGACAACTCTAACATGTATGGTATAAGTTACTAATATTTATTGTACAATATATTGTAATTAATTATGTTGGTCTGTAAATTATGTGAAGATTAACCTTGTGGAATTGAAATTTACATAGGGCAATGACACTACTTTTTGAATTATTTTGTGCTCAAATTTTTCGACCAAGAAAGTTGATATGTCAGCATGAACGCAAGAAATTAATGTGCCAAATTAACATGTTTAAGGTACATAGCACATGCTTGAGTTGTCACATTGTTTCATAGGGAAATTGTCATTAGATGACCCCTTTAACTAAAAAGAATAGGAAAAAGACTTCCTTACCTACTATACGTGATTTTGGTTTTATGTATAAAAAAACCTAGATAAAATTTAAGATATAGTGAGATTTAAACTCAAGCATATTTTTATATATTAAATTAAATTCTTAATACTACTTCCACCGAAATTCTTCCCGATGTGGAATCAAGTCACTCTGGTTCTAATAATCAATATCTTGACAATGATTATATCTCCAAATCATGAACATAATACCGATTAAGTTTAAGCATAACTTAAACTTAAAAAATCGCTTTTTCTTCATGGTATGAGTTTCCTATCGAATTTGTCAAAACAAACATTCCATGTAAACGTGTTTAAAAGATGGTGTGTACGGATCAAGTCATGGTTCGTTTTTAAGTGTATATAGTTGTAAAATCTATCATCTCCTTGTTCCTATGCTTGTTAACATCAAGTTCTATTCTAAGATCAAATGCAATAGTAACCCAATTTTTAAGGTGATGACGTAGAAAATAAATATTGGATTAACATAACTTCCAATCTAGTTTCATATTCATCATAGATTAGGTTTTTCATATGAATTCAACTATGAGTGTAAATAATAACTTCAATCAATGACTGAAATAAAAAAGTGCATGATCAATCAATAATAGGCCAATGCTAATTACGAATTAGCAATAGAGTTCGTAATTATAAACACATCTCTTACTATTTTACTCGAAATTAGATACATAGTATTTTCCACTAAGTTAAAATATTTAAATATTCCAGGTATTTTTAAAATTTATCATTTAAATGCTTATCGAGTTCAGAATATTACTTAAGATATCATACTCAAGTAAATGGTCAAAAACGTAAAGAAGACTATAATAATACTCTTTTGTGGATTTGCATAAATGCTTCAACTTGGAACTTCATCAACCTTGTAATCCAAGTACAATCTTTACCTCAAAGTCGCTACTTCTTTCATGAAATCTCCATCTCGGCCGCTACCCAAAAAATGCTAGTATAATATTTTAAAATTTTGAATTTGCATCTTGGATCGAGTAGAACGACTATAACAAAAAGAAAATTGGTTTTTCAAAACTTCATCTCTTCCAAGGATAGGGAGCGATGATCAATCCTTTTTTGTGCATTATGTGGCTAAGGGGTTTGTTCTTCATACTCAAGGAACCATCTTTGCACCTTCGCAAAGAGAGTCCAAGATTTGGTATGTGCTTCTTTTATAACTCTTCGGGATGAAGGATGTGAATGTATGTAGTCTCGTATTGCCTAAGACTTGAGACTAGAGATAATTTTAAATGAATTCTCTGTCATTAACTAGTACAACACATTTTAAGCATATCACAAGAACAAAGTCAGGAGGTTCTAGTTCAAGCACAACACATTTTAGGCATATCAAGTTTTAACCTATGTTAGGTGAGTTCCGGGCACCCGAGCATTACATACCAGTTAGCTTGTAATAACTCAGTACCCATGGTTGCTATTTAATTTTATTTATTTTTTGCTGCTCTGTTTGAAGATATTCTCCCCTTCTGTCTTGCTCAATCCATGGAAGAACAATCAAGTACCTAGTTATCGTTCTGCTCAATCCATGAAAAGCAAAACGTTTAAGTATGTGCATGATACACACAAACTCTTATACAGATAAGCATGGATACATAATCATTCCAAGCCCGGTGATAACCTCTCGCTCGTATTCGTCCCGCAAGTGTCATATCATAACAAGATACATCCATGCATGGATACATAGCAATTTCAAGTATGGTGATAACCTCTTTATCGTATTCGTCCGGCAAGTCTCATAGAAAGAAAAATAATATGGTGACTTCATTTTTTACGATGCCAAACTTGTCGGAAGATGTATCCTTAGTGCACATCCACACGGAAACTAGGGTTCCATTGGCGACCTATTTAACAAGCTACACAAGGTAAGAGTATAGAAGAATTGATTCGGAAAGACGGGTCATTGTATAGCCATTCATCAACTGAAACATTTGTAAAAGTTGCAAAGTGGTTGCATAGGCTCATCGCCTTGATAATACTATTTTGCTCGTATTCGTATTGATATAATCGAAGCATCATGTTAATACACAAAAAAAAGGATCAAATACAGAACACACCGGATTGGCAGAACCGGTCGATGTTGAGCATAACAAGGGACCGGGCAGCCCCCAATGGACCGGTCGATGTTGCTACTTTTAGAACTTTTATGACAAAAAATGACTTCTTTTTCGCACATTTAACGATTAGTTCTTGGAGGCAAAACAGTGCAAGGTTTTTGGGTTTTTGAAGTTATTTGATGTTGACCAAATTCGTTATATTTTTTTGGAACGATAGTTTTAATTTTATCGAGGGATATGCATTATTAGTATTTTTTGGATAAAATATGGTGCCATTAAAATGAATTATTTTTTGACAAATAGTTGAGATGAAAGACCTCCCCTCTGCCAAGTCAGCACCGGCAAATATCTCTCGATTCCTCCGGCAAGTCCACATCATTGCCTATGAACTATGTGCACATTAGCAGAATCCTCCACTCTAAAAGATTCTTTCTTTGCAAAAAGATTTTTCTCTTTGAAAAAAGTTCTTTTTCTTTGCAAAAGGGAAAGAAAAGCAAAGATTATGACCATGCAATCACAGACAAAATAATGGTGGATTAAATAATTAAAAATAATAGACTTTTATGAGACACAAATATCAATTATTTTGAAATAAAAGAGTTATTATTTCCAAATTGAACAGTAAAGAAAATCTTTAAAATAATATCATAAAAAAATTAATTCGGCTTAAAATCTTATTTTTGAGTCAACTTCAAGTTTGTGTAATGTTTTGGTGTCCATTTCAACTTTGTACAAGGATTAAAATACAATTAAAGTTGTTAAAGATCTTGTTTTTAACAAATTCTAACTATCAAGTTTGAAGTCATTTTTCAGAAACACGAATATTTGATAGGTATTAAAACACCTATAACTTTTTGTCCAATATCTGTGTAATGCGATTCAAACGTCAAATTACTTGTCTTGATGCTGTTAAAACTTTGTAGAAGATGTTGTGTTAAAAAAAAGTCATAAATCTTTTTTCACGAAGGTTCAATCTTAACCACTCAAAAATAGAAAAAATTACCTGAAGTGATATTATGGCGGGAATAAAGACCTAGAGTCGGTGTTATCCACTCACGTTAATTTCATTATCTACTTTCAATATAGAAAAGACTCTTGTGTCTTAAACTATTAATCCTGTTAGAACTCAACGAAACAATAGTTATCAAATGAAAACCTAACTCAAACCAAAATCATTGCTTGAAGCGTTGAATAGTAGCTATTAAATTTGATCTTTTTTAAACAATTACTTGAAGAAGAATAAGTTTTTTAATAAGAACTCAAGAGGAGACATTCATCTCACACAAAAGCAAAAGCCTAATTTTTCATAAAACTCAAAATGCTTAATAATGTCTCTAAAATAATATAAATATCCTTGAAAATCTTAGGAATTTCGTTAGTAATCTAAGACATAAGAAGACTTAATAATACTAAAATTGATGAAAAAATAAAATTTGGGATAAGAGACATAATTAAATATGTTTATGAGTTGTTGGGCTAGGCAGAATGAATTCTTTTGATTTTTTCGTATCCGCGTCTTCTTCCTCCTAAACTCGACGTGGGTCATTTTACGCCTTTTGGGAGATTGTAATTTTCGGGCTTGAGTTTGGTGATACACTTCATTCCTCTTCGAGAAGATTCGTCCTTGAATATTTTTTATTGTAACTAAAAGTCTCAATGAAGTTTTTTATCCAACACTCTTGGAATGCATCTTTGAACTTCTACTTTTAAAATAAAACAAATGGACAAAAAAAATTAGATTGTTAGATAAAAAAAATTCATTGTGCATAGGCACAAGCGATTGTTGGTATGCAAGCATCTCACGCATTTTTTGTCAATACTGATTGGCTTTTTCTTCCTTTTGCCTTCTTTATGAACCCTTTGTGGAACTTCACAAGTCTCCATGGTTTTAGCGGTTTTGATATTAATAATGTAACAATCCTCATTTATTTTTAGAATTTGTGACTTTAAGATGGAAGTGTTTAAGATTTTTTTATAAATGTTGGCTAAATATTAAAGTATTAAGATATTGTGGATATTAGTAATTTAGTAGGTTGAAGGTGATGAAGAAAATAATGTTTAAGGAGTATATGAGATGATACTATTTGGAAAGGTTGGAAAATTTTATAGATTCGGTCGATATCATGGTCAACCGGTCAACACCATGGTCAACCGGTCGACACATTAGTAATCGGTCGACATAGGATAACTCTCGAGAATTTCTTCGGTCGACACCATGGACGAGCGGTCGACACCTTCACCGACTTAAGTTGAAAAGTCAACCAAACGTGGAGAATTCTGATTGGTGGACGTAAGGGAAATGTTGTTTTTGCTTAATGCACGACATAAAAGGGCGTTTGGCTGATATCTTTCTTCCAGCCACGATTTTTTCCCTAATTTTCTTTAGGTTCTTACATTTAGACTACGGGAGAGTGAGATTGAGATAGAAAAGAGATATCGTGAGAGAAAAGAGTAAAAAACAAGTTATCTAAAGAGATGTGAGGTGAAAAATTCTAAAATTTCGTGGAAGTTGAAGTTCAAGGTAATTCTTCTATCCTCTGAAGTTCTTCTAGGTTCAGTAATGATAAAATGATGGTATTTGTTGGATTGGTGGATAAATATGAATGATTTTGTGTTAATTGTTGTGAAATCAGTTAATTATGTACAAAGTTAGGGTTTTGGAGATTCATTCGATATGTGGTACGAATTGGAGTTTATGTCCTGTATAAGAGTTAAAGTAGACTCTTAGAGTGATCTATAGCCGTTTGAATCACTCAATTCGGAGTTATGCATACAAAGTTATGAATGTTGCAAGTCAGTAAATGGAAAATGGGAGAGAGCTACGGTTGACACCTTACAGGTTAGGTCAACCGGTTCTCGATTTCAAGAATGCATGCTCTCTGTTTGTGAACATCGGTCGACACCTTATAAGTTAGGTCGACCGGTTCTTGATTTCAAGCAATGCGTGCTCTCTGTTTTGTCAACATTGGTCAACACTTCATATTACGTTAGTTTTCTGAATTTGGTATCTTCTAAGAAGTTACAGTAGACATCTTAAATATGAATTTGGTACCTTAAGTGTTTTGATCAGAGTTCTGTAGCAAAAGTTATGAATGCCGAAAGTTTCTGGTAAAATATGATATTTCGAGTTTTGCTTATATTATTTTATTTTATGATGTTAAGGTATATAAGCAAGCTCATTATATCCTTAAAGACTCAGAATACTAAGCCTAAGCTAAGGAGATCAAGTAATTAAATTCTTGTTTGTCTTTGGCCCCTTGTTGGCCCCTTAGGGGACTACATCACAAAGAATTGAGATAATGTTGCATTGTTAGTATGAGTAATCTATTTGATTAATAATTATAAGTATATTAATGATAATATTCTATTGGGGTGCATCACACCGTACACCGACCCAAGTGCTTTGGGTTTGATTGATGCTTGATTGACATTGTTTGATGTTTGATGTTTGATGTTTGATGTTTTACGTGTAAATTGCTTTATGAGTATAATTATGCTAAGAAAGTCTATGAATGTCATTCATGTTATTGAGAGACGTTTGCTTATTGTACGTTTGCATATGATTGAGTTATTTTTAATATGTCATGCATATGTATGCTCATGCTCATGCTCATGCATCATGTTTTAAGAAAAAAAAGGAAAATGTTTTTCATGCATGTTTTCAAAATGTCACCCAACCGGATGTCGGGATAGTATGGACGTCTCCGGCATTCGATGCATTAATGTATGTAAAGCTGAAACAATGGGATGAAGCCACGAGGTGGTAAGCTTGGTCGAGAGGGCTAGGTGATGCCACGGGGTGGTACCCGAAAATGTGATGGACCTTGGTGGAACCACGGGGTGAAGCTTTTGATCAGGGCACACAGGTGAAAGTCGGGTCGAGAGGGCCTGAGCTTTCTGGTCGAGAGAGCTTGTGCTTTCTGGGTCGAGAGGGCCTGGGGGCTACCTGGTGGGGTCTGTGGTCAGGGCGGTCACGGGGTGGAAAGCCAGGTCAAGTAAACGAGAACGATAAAGAATGAAATAAATTGTATGTTTTTTTACGAAAGCACGAGCATGTTAGGCATGTAAGTTCATGAGATTTCTTATTGAGCTTTAGGCTCATAGGTTATGCATTGTGATGTAGGTAATGAAGATGAAGGTGAGAGACTTAGCCCTCCCTGTTTGATGTGATAATCACGTCGTGAAGGAGACAAATCTTGTGCGGGAAGCTTGAATCGTTAAGTGTCGACCCGTGAGGATGTCAAGAGATGTTTTGATGTATTTTGGAGTGTTTAGTTTCGAACAATGTTTATAAACATGTTTACTCAACGTTTTATAAATATGTTTTATATGTATGATGTTATGCTTGGCTTGAATAAATGATGAGTTTTACGAAAAGAATTTAAAGTCAAACGCCTTTCCAAAATCGAAAATTTTTATGTCAAAGAAAAAAAAAAGGGATGTTACAAATAAACCACTATTTTGAGTGAGTACTCATTTTTAAATTCATTTCTATCAATTTGTCAAGGTCTTGATAGTAAGAAGTGTGGTGTGTTAATGGGTACTACATCATATAGGATCTGGTCTTCGTACTCGCCAAATTGATAGCTATCACTTTTGCTTGTTTAGTCATCCTAATTTTTCCGCATTCGTTATAGCTTATAAGGTGTTGAGTGTCTCTAGATAGCTATTCCCAATTTATTTATCATTAAAGTGTTAGCAATATTAGTACAATTACTACTATCAATAACTGCATATTTTATTGTTCATAAAGCATCCAGTACAGAAAATATTTTCTCTTTGTACCTTGTCTTTGGCTTCCTTTGGTTGAAAGTTCGATGGCATTCTTGTCTCCTTTTAGTAGCTCTTCCACATCACTATAATCTTCTAATTGTGACATTTCATCTTAATTTGAGTTGACGCATTTCACGTCTGTATTTTCAAACATAATTATTGCTCGCTTGTTTGAAAAATTTGAAGCTTTATGTCCATATACTTCACATCGAAAACACTCTAGTTCGAGTGTTGCAAAACATTCGACTTTGACCTTTTGTAGAGTGAGTTCAGTGGTTGTAACTTTACCTCTAGAATTTGAGTTTTCATTTTCACAATTTGGTTTCCAAGAATTATTTGAAGTCCAACTTATCTTTATGGCTTTCCTTGTCTCTAATTTTTTTAAATATAAATTATATAGGTTCCAAAACCTAAGTATTTGTGGAATTTATTAGTTAGGGAGTTCATTTTAGGCTGGTTTTGGTATTGACATTTAATTTTATATTTAATATGATATAAATTCATAAAATTGTAATCAAATGTTTAATTTAATTATTTAATTGTGTGTGAATATTAGTTGTTCATTAATGGTGCATAAATGAATAATAAGCGGGTGGAAGACTGGCAAAGAAAACGCCAGCGAAGATGGTTCTGCAAAGGATTGGAAGAATGGCAAAGAAGTTATGATCCTAAATACCAAAACAAAATATAGTAATTGAAACCCAACTTGGATCCACGGTCATCCTAAAATTAATATTGTTGCTGAGAAAATTTATATTTGGCGATTTATCATTATTTTATGGATAATTATGCTAAATGCTAAAGAATGGTTAAGCATGAGATCCCATTTTTTTGTATTTTTCGCATAAATGGTATGAAATTTATTGATTATCTTTTTTATTATTTACAAGAAATCTTGATGGAAAGAAAGGAACAATAATTTGATGAATAATAAAGAATACTTAAAAAGGTTAATTTCAATGTACACAGTAAATATTACAGATGATTTCATCGAACATGTCGAATAAATTCGACACTTCAAACTTAATGATTTATCACAAAACACTCTCCTCGTTACTCGAGAGCCCAGTTCATGGAGAATCCAAGTCACGACTACAGTACATCTCTGTCTCACCACTGTCAGTGCGTTGACCAAAAAGGAGCACGAGTGAGTCATGTGGAACACGAATCCACGACGGAGAAGCTCCGGCACCAAGACTGGAGGGGAGGAGGTGAGACGACATAAAGAAGGCTGATAGTATTGAGCTTGCTTGAGTTGTTCTCTTTTTTTGTGAGTGTTTCGATGGCCACCAAGGGATTGTGGGGCTGCCAACTTTCCGGCGAATGAAATATTAAATACTATAAAGTAAAATAAATATTTTAAATAGAAATAATATTATTTAAAAAATCTGAAAACAAAAATTAAAGTGACCCAAACAAAAATAATTTGTTTAATGTCTGCAAAATGAAAGCAATGAAATCGGTTCAGACGGTCTAAGAATCTGAGCCGAACCCAAGCGGACTCAGACATTGTTACAGGAGCTGACAAAATAAAACCGATTGAAATGTTTTTGTAAAATGGGAGTGCTAATTAAATTAATAAATGTAGTAACCAAAATTGTCGGAACCTCTCTCCTATCTCCCCCTCCAACCATGGCTTCTTCAGCTTTCTCTCTCCCTCTCCCTCCAATTCCCACTCGCTTTCGTAAAAGCAAATGGACCCTCTCTTCCTCTTCCCCCCCTCCTCTCCGCCAACCAAAACCAGCTACGCCGTGTTCTGTCATTTCTCTACGCAAGAAGCCATTGAAGACGACTGTAGCAACCTCTGCTTACGTGACTGGACCAGCCTCGGACCCGATTGTGGGGGAGCTCGATTTGAAGGTGAATGGGTTGGATTCTCAGACGCAGTTGCTGGGCGTGATTCATTGGGGCCTATTAATGCGGCTTTTGATGAAGCACAAGCTGAGAATGGGGATTTGCGTGCTTTCTCTCATTGGATGCACCTCTTGTACCCTTTCCATGCCTATCTTTTCTGGTATCATTATTCTAACCTTCTCTGTTTTTTATTGTTCAACTTTTTTTGTCGCAAGTATAGGCAAGTGTGTTATTCAGAAACGAAATAGGCACATGTATATAACTTTCAATGTTAGTTTAATAACAATAGTACGAAATTGCGGCAATGGACTTTATTGTGGAAATATTATCTGGACAAAAAATTCAAAATCACGCTTGGCCAACAGAGTGATTGAATCTTGATTTATTGAATATTGCAATATTGAGGAAAGTGGCAATTCTCTTTTAATGCATCTTTCATATGGCATTTCCATACTGTTTTACTATGCTGTATTTTTCTTACAAAATGTAGAACTGAAGAAAAGAATGAAGATTTTGGTTTTCAATGATACTGGAGATTTCTTGTAGTTACTGTGGAAAGATTGCTGAAATTATGAAATTGAAAGACATGAGATCTCACGATCAAAGGAAGTTTCGAATTTAATTGTTTTACATTTTGATATTTGGAAAATATTATATCTTCATTTTTTTCTTGCATCAAAGCATGAGATTTAAGTTTGAAGTCTTATCTCATCTCTTTAACTCCACTCGAAATTAAATTATTCACTTGTAAAGGCCATTAGAAAAAATGTCGAAAAATAATATAAGGACTAGGTTAAGATTCATTTGAGGATAACTTTACGTCTCAGAAGTCACAAGATGAATTTCATTTTGAATTCATGAATCACTGAATTTCGATAATGTTGTAGGGAGATTTTTCGAAATACTAATAGGAGCAAGACCAGAGCCATTATGGAGATTACTTAGTAAGGTTGGAGTTTTGTATGCATTGGAGCCAGTATTGACAATTATCTTTGTCATAAACATGAACACGATTTGGGAGAAAGTTATGTCCCGATTAAGGGCGCAGATTTTCGGAAGGTTGCTCATTCAAAAGGTGAATTTAATTTGTTCTTTTACTTTTCCCAAATTTCAATATTTCCCCAAACAATCCCTGCATTTCTCTCTTTTCACATATGAAACCAGTAACAGAAAATTTATGAGTTATTCTAAAATATGAGTAAAATCTATGCTATATTTAATGTAGATTAGTCAATCGACATGATTTCCATTTATTCATTTTTATCTGTAATATATGCTATATTTAAATAGAGTATTGACATTTTAATTTGTTTCTTCTTTTTTGTGTTGTTTTTAGGTGGAGTTTTATGACAGATTCAAGGTATGGAAATCATAAGTTCATCTTTATTTGCTGAATGAAGATTGAATTCATGATTTTTTTTTTATGTTGCTTTGTATTCTCAATCTATATCTTAATCATGAAACTACTGATTAGAACGAAGTCTTTTAGCAATAATTCATTCATTGTGTGGAAAATCTTTCAATGATACTGTTCATACAATTTTGTTTCCACAATTTTATGTTATTTATAAAGCTGAATGCCAGAAACTGGCAAGGACGGAATGATAAATATAGATTTTAGTTGTTCTTGGAAGGAGATTTCTGGCAGTTAAAGAGAACAAATTGTACTCTTTTGGAGACTGAGAATAATGTTAACTTTTTTTATTGTGTGAGTTTTTAGTTTTAAATATTTAATATTTATTATTTGAATAGGACTTTTTTCCAGCTGAAATAAAATTATTTTTCAAGATAATGTTAATTTTTTTATTGTAGAGTGAGTTTACGGTTCTAAATATTTAAAATTTATTCTTTTAATATGACTCAACCCAGCAGTAAGCTTGTAACTTCTGTTGGATCCCATGTTTGTAAATTATACGGACAGACAATCCTGTTTCTTAATTTGTGTAATTTTGTTTCATTTCCTTCCTCAGTAGCTGTCGCGTTCTTGTTTTTTATCATCTTGTTTGTGTTTTAATATGCAGTTGCTAAATCGTTTTTCTATTTTTAAGGTTGGTGAAATCACAGGTTTGTTAACATCTGACTTGGGTGCAATTAAAGATTTGGTGAGTGAGAACATTTCAAGAGATCGTGGCTTCAGAGCACTTTCAGAGGCAAGCAACTTTTCACCAAGCGCAAGTGAGCTTTATGTTGCCCACACTTGACCTAAATCACTAACTTTATTAAGTAGTTCATGTCTTCGGCGTTAGCCCCTAAAAATATATTGTAGAATCACATAACACAGTTTTCGTATAGTTGCTAGTCTGCAAAATTAGATTGTAATTTCATGATGTTACAACAACACCAAAGATTATTATAATTTCTTATAATGTAAACTGTAATTCGTTGCATATCAATTTGGAGTTAATTATTATTATTATTATGATTATCTTATCAAAGGGTAGTTTTGGTACTTCAGTTGGTTTACTTTTCCTATAAAGTTTTTAAGGTTGTAAAACTTATCTTAAATATTATATTTGATTATGAAAATTTCTCTTGCTGAAGTTCTCAATCCGGGCTTTAGCTCGTGGTTCCACTCAGCTACTACCACCCATTGGGGTGTTCCGTCTTCTTTTTCATTTTTATCATTTTTTATCATTCTTGACGGAGATATAAGCATTTGCTTCGCATCAAAATCATTTACATATTAGATTTGAGTGTTCTTGCCTCAACAAACACAACTTTCTCTTTTCATGGAAAAGTAATTGAAACTACCAGCCAATTAACTGTTAAATTCTGCACATGTATATTATATTTCTATTTAATTCGGCGTTTGAACATGATTTCGATCACTTCTAGTGATTTTCTAACCCAATGTCAAATTTTGTCAAGCTTTCTCCATCTATTTCAAACTGTATCAAGAGATCAATGGATTTCATTATCATGTTTAAAAAATGTTAGAAATTAGTTTCACATACTTGATGAAATAGATTGTAAAGTGGAAGGGCCTTTTGTTAAAAAAATAGGTTGAGGTCATTTACGAATAACTAAAAATATTAAGGTTTTTATCCTTCGATTTATTTGAGTTATTTACTACTTTTTGAAAATTAACATTTGTAAGTCTTCTTTTTTCTTCTATTTTGCAGGTACTTGGCACAATATGCATATTATTTACTCTGTCCCCTCAACTCGCTCCAATTTTAGGCGTGCTGATGCTCACTGTCTCAGTTTTAGTGGGTAAGTTTTTTCTTGTTTCATTTCTCAGCCTAATGAGTCCTATCTGAAATATTTTTCTATATCTACTTTTCTGTCCTCTTAAAAGTGTTTTTTAACCAAGCTTTCCCATACGAAACTTCCTCTTTGTGTTTTTTAACCAAGTTCTAGTTGACAACTGTTTTTATTTGTCTCATATTTCCTGTCTGATTCTTGCAGCCATATATAAGCGTTCAACTATTCCTGTTTTTAAAGCCCATGGGTTGGCCCAAGCATCGATGGCTGACTGTGTGACTGAGACATTTTCTGCTATTCGAACCGTATGGTCTTAAATTCTACCATTCCATAACTTATCAAATCTGCGTATGCTTATGTATATGTAGATGTATTTATGTTGACATATTTGTAATGTTTTTTGAAAAATGCCTCCAAACGATGTTAGAGAAAGACATTTTGTAAATGTGTTGGTGCAGGTACGATCTTTTAGCGGCGAGAAACGTCAAATGTTAATGTTTGGGCGGCAGGTGAGATTTTATCTAATTATGGATTGGATGTTTTCAATCTTTGTTTATGTAACTGATGGATACTTTTGGAGCATCCCAGATTCTTGCATATCAGAGCAGCGGGATAAAGCTTGGAACTTTTAAATCTATTAACGAGTCCTTGACAAGAGTCGCCGTTTATATTTCTCTTCTGGCCTTGTATAGTCTCGGAGGAAGCAAAGTGAAGACGGTGAGACCTTATCACATTTTGCGCTTTTGTTATTCATCATTGATGTAGTTTAGATTCCTATTATTGCCTTTGTTTCGATTGTCTTCTTTCAGGGGGAACTTGCTGTCGGAACCGTGGCCTCTTTCATTGGATATACATTCACTTTGACGTTTGCCGTGAGTCCTTTTCCTCCCCAAAAACGTATATTTTTTTAGTAATGTTAAGTATTACATTTTTATCATATTCTCTTAATGTACAGGCTGACGTATCAAGTTGTGATTTGTCTAGTTTAAGTACATTTAATGTATTATAATTAAAATAATTATTTATATATATTGCATCATTCATAACTCGACATGTCATCATGTACATTAAGAAAATATGCTAAGAAGATAAATTTAGAATTATTCAAATTTTTTTAGTACTTTTCACAAGATGATTGCCCTGTATAAGGAAATTGTGTTTTGTTAGATATTTCATGCTTCTCTTGGCTTTTCATTTTTTTATTAAGTGTTTTATCGGAAGTAGAAATCACATCTTCGTATCGTCCAGGTTCAAGGATTGGTAAACACGTTTGGAGATCTACGAGGAACGCTGGCCGCAGTAGAAAGAATTAATTCAATTTTATCTGGAGTCGAAATCGATAACTCACTCGCCTATGGTTTAGAGAAAGAAATGCAGCAAAAGAAAATAGCGGATGAAAAATATGAATTGTTCTTCGCCGGTTATACAGATGAGGAAAACAAATCTCAAGAAACGCATTATATGTCTGCTCTAAAATCTGCTAGCAGCGTCAGCAATCTCGCTTGGTCTGGCGATATACGCCTTGAAGGTATCTTTTGCTTTTCTTTCATCCCATTTTTGCAAATAAATATATATATATATATATATAAATCATTCATTCAAGTTCATTTCTCGTTCAGATGTGCACTTCTCTTATCCATTGAGACCGGACGTGGAAATTCTAAATGGGTTGAATTTAACAATTAAATGTGGAGCTATAACTGCTTTGGTCGGCCAAAGTGGGGCCGGAAAGAGTACAATAGTACAACTTTTGTCAAGATTCTACGAGGTTTCTCCATTTGTCTTTAAATATTGATTCTTTTTTCTTTTGGAATTTTGAAGAGTCATCAACATTCTTCCTATTACAGCCAACTAGAGGTCATATAACGGTTAATGGCGAAGATGTTCGAACTTTTGACAAGACCGAATGGGCTCGGGCTGTTTCAATCGTAAATCAGGTAGGTATTTTATGAGGTCAAACTTTTGGATAATATTAGGTTTAATTTTTTGCCATATTTTGTGAACATACATTGTGACGTCGGTTAACAGTAATTAGTGCAATAAATATTATAAATATTTTTATAATTATAATATATTAAATATGTTTTAATTAGACTAATTATAATTTAACACGTTAGCGTATATAATAAGAGGGTATGTTAAAAAAACAAATCTAGCATTACTTTAAATCTTTTTTAGACTGCTTATGATTAAAATCGAACATGAACTTGGAGAAAAATGTTAAAAGAAATATTTGAAGTTTTTATATTTGGTGATGAAATTTGATGTTTCTGTTGGGACATAATGGATTTTTGAGGATGCAGGAACCTGTTCTTTTCTCGGTATCGGTTGGAGAAAATATCGCGTACGGGCTTCCCGACGATTATGTGTCCAAAGACGAAGTGATAAAGGCGGCAAAAGCTGCAAATGCTCACGAGTTCATCATTTCACTTCCTCAGGTCGGTTATTTACTTAAACATTTGATTAATCAACCAATTGATTTTGATTTTTTTCGAGTGAGAAAATTGATATTTTAATGATCAAAGGGTTATGACACTCTCGTCGGAGAACGCGGCGGTCTGCTCAGTGGCGGTCAGAGGCAGGTAGGTTAGCAATTTCGTGTTTTATCCGATGTATTTGTGTGAAGGAAAACTTCTACTAAATACTAATACCTCTTTTCCCGAGATATGTAGAGAATCGCCATTGCTAGAGCGTTGCTTAAGAACGCGCCGATCTTGATCCTAGACGAGGTGAGTGTAATCGAATTATTATTTTAGAAACATTAAAAAATTATATACTTTTTATTACAACCAGAATCTTGGCTATCAATTCCGACACTATTTTTTAATTATTCGTTAAATCCATCGCGGAAATATCATTTTATTGGTTGGAGCAGGCAACCAGTGCTTTGGATGCGGTGAGCGAGCGATTGGTGCAGGAAGCGTTGAATCATCTGATGAAAGGAAGGACGACTTTGGTCATCGCTCATCGGCTGAGCACGGTCCAGAATGCTCATCAGATTGCCGTGGTTTCACAAGGGAGGATCGTAGAGCTCGGCTCCCACTCCCAGCTCTTGGACAAGCAGGGCCAGTACGCCACTTTGGTTGGGACTCAGAGGCTCGCTTTCGAGTAATTTTCTCGAACCGAGCTTCTCCTGGACCGGTCTTCAGTGGAATGTCGACCGTCGAATCGAAAAATTAAAATTAAAATTATTGGATATTATTTTGTTACAATGAAGGTGCTAAATTATAATTTAAAATACCATTAATTGAGTTGTATATATTTTACATTTCTTTTTGAAAAATGACACCCAAAGCCGCCCTCTCGTAGTTGTATTTTCACACTGCCGTACTGTTTTCAAATTTATAAGTACGGCTTAGCTGAGGATGTTCTTTCCTACGCCGTCAGAGAAACTAGATTCTCTTGGCCACACGATTGCCCTTTTTTATATCGAGTAGCTCCATAATGACACGTCCGCAAGGAAATCGCCGTCGTCGGCTCTGCCGTCCTCTCCCAGCGGCGGCGGCAATAGCATTCCCTCCGCCATGTTCGCCAGCAGCCCTGGCATCCCAAAAACAGCCTCCTCGTCCATGTAGAACACGTCTTCCGGCGTTTCTGCCGTGAATTTCACGGCTTTCATTTCCTCGTTTTCTGGGCGTGGTCGGAAGGCCTCCGCAGCTTCCGCCGCCGCCTTCTGAATATCCTTCGCCTCCGCCGACGCCGGCAAAGGAAGTCGCCATGCAGAGTCTGCAAAGTTCAAGCAAGCAGCCGGGCCGCGGAAAGCAATTGCTGCCACGTCGTGGGCTCTAGCCGCCATTTCCGGCGTCGGAAAGGTTCCCAGCCATATCCTGGCCTGCTTGTGCGGCTCTCTGACTTCGCAAACCCACTTGCCGGAGTTCCTCCTCCTCACCCCTCGGAAAACTGGGTGCCTCGTCTCCTTAAACTTCTTCCTCCCGGCTCTCTTCTTCGGAGAGCTCGCCGCCAGAATAAGCTCCTCGTCGGAAAAGTTTCCCCTCCAGCAGACATCACTTCTCGGCGAAGAATTGTAACTAGAATCAAACAAAGTGGAGAATACTTCCATGAAAGCAACTGAACTGAAGCAGAAAAGGAGGACTTTTTGCAAAAAGATCTCTGCAAATTACCCAGAATGTTTAGACCCATAATCATTTGGCAATATATAAACGAATTAATCTAAAGCATATCAGATTCGAGGTGGAGCCGATTGAATAATTCAAGAGAATTAGTGGAAGATAAGTGGATTTTTCGATTTGAGAGAAGAACGCACACGGAGCCAGGCTGTATGGAGAGTTGCAAGCTGTATATTTAATTTCGACTTTGTCCCGGGAAATAGCAGCTCCGTGACGCCAGCTGGCCAAATTGAGGTTGTCAGTATGACACGTGTTCATTTGACTATTTTAGAATGTTTGAGTTTGACTGAAAGAGGATCTTTCTTCAAGTGAGATGAATCTGGTAAGCTCTAAGTCAAGGGGGCATATCCCAGTGTCAGGGGACGCTGACCAAGTCCTCGCCGATCATTGGTTAGTAATCGGAGCCTATTTTACTTAATACATTAAAAAAATAAAGCCATCCAAATTCAAGCGTTGCAAAGTAGATGATAAATAAAAATAAATAGTAATATCAATATAAATCAAAAGCAGGGAGCCAAAGGATCGGTGGAGGAATAGAGAATCGGCGGAGCCTTCGAAGAAACTCCCGAGTTGGAAACAGAGGACAAAAAATGACGTGGCAGATCGACCCACCAACCCCCTTCGAAGAGTTCGCAAAACACGGTTTTATGACAGTTATACTAATAACCGCTCTCTCTTTCCGCGGAAACGCGTAGCCCACGTGCTCAATTTGGGAAGACTGCGTGGGTCCCACCACCTTTTGATTCAGTCAGAGCAGCCTCCGTACGTCGTCCAGCCTAACGAGTTTTCAATAGTGAGCGCACTCTTCGGAGCATGGGATGCTTAACTCAACATCGGCGACATGGCCGGGCATCCCATTCAGCATGTGTATTTTATCTATAGGGAACAATCAAATAATGAACTTAAAAAATAATTTTTTAAATATTTTGTGTGGTAATAATATCAACAAAATTCAAGCAATAACTAATATGTACACTGAGTTTTTTCTAGATCATTAAACTAAAGCAATATAAAAACACATAAAGATCAAACAATAATCTTGAATGCAACAAAATAAGGATATAGAAGATAAACGACAGTATAAAATGATAGTCTTGTTTAACCGTAGTCTTAAAAGCACAAAAAATTGATATCCACCATTCAAAGCGTAATTCTATGTGTTGCAAAGCTTTTATCAAAATTTCAAACTGATCCAACGGTTGAAAATAAAGAAACAAAATTTGATTCTGCCCAGTACATAAAAATCTGAACTTTTTTTTATTTCTCTCTTCAATCTATTTGAAGTCTGCCTCCACTCTCACACCGGTTGAAAAAATCGTGGCTGTTGGAGGGACTACTCACCTTCAAAAAGCAGAATGTCTCTGCGATGACTGATGAGTAATGGTTAATATTGTGCACACTCAACCGAGAAAAAAATACACAATTATTTAAGTATTTACAAAAAGGAGGGGGAATGCCAGGAGATGGTGAGACCACCTGAAAAAGGGCACCAACCCCAATAAAATAAGACCCAAAAATGAAGGTCCGGGGTGAAAACGACGTCATTTTCAGCTCTAAGTATGGGAAATTGAAGAGGTTGTCTTGGTGTGATGACAAGGACCATCTTCCCCACATTCGAAGAAGGCGACAAAGAGGGAGAGATGAATAATAGAGCTCTGTCAATGCTTGCAGACTTGGTCAATTAGGGTTTGGTTGGTTCAATGCTTTTGTCCGCTCCTAACACAACTTGTTCTCCAATAATAATATTATTATCATTGTTATTTTAAATTAGAACACACATGGGAGCGAAGAGACGAATGTTGGAATAAATCTATCAATTACTACAAATTATTTGGAAATAAATAGTAATTATTATTATTAGGGGTTTAAGACACGTATATTTTTTTCTTCTTATCCAATCCATCTGCCGACTAATCATCACTAACCCACAGCCATCGTCTTACTTTCACTTTTTCAAGCTTAATGGAGACAACGTCAGCTGTCTCGAACAATCAACCCACATCATCGAGCTGTTGGAAAACACGTTTAAAACAAGTAAATCTACGTTAAAATAATTGTGTCATTGTAGACCAAAGCCACAAATGTAACCATTTACCAATTCATTTATGTTCCCCTTCGATCCTTTCTTTTGTTTTGAATGCTGTGGAGCAACTTGATTAAGAAAAGAATAGGATTCTTCTGCACAGAATTTACTGTTCACACTTGCAACTTTTATGTGCATTTATTGAGTGAGGCCAATGGGGGTATCTAAAATTAGGGTTATTTTGGATCCTTTAGTCTGTTTATTTACTTATCTTAATCATAAATTTAAGATTTTTATTTCTGACATAACAGTTTTACATACATATTAAATAGTCTGGGCTTCCTCCTCCTGAATAAGCTCCTCAACGATCTCAACGGTAATAATTAGTTCATTTCTTCCTCAGTTTCAGAACTAACAGACAGAAATCATTGTGCCAGAGTTTCAGATCTCAGGAAAAAGAAAAAGAAAAATATGAATGACTAAAAGCGGATATTACTTAGGTTAGGAACCGAACTCGGAAACCTAATCTCCATTGAAGGAGCTTCTGAAGCTCCATGCTCTTTCTTCTAGAACCTATCAAACATGGCGATTCTCACAAGCTAAGGTAGAAACTGCGAAACACTTCAATGAAAAGGTTTAAATCAGAGGGGATCTGAAATTGAGAAGCGATCAAATGGCACTGCTTTTAAGGACTTAAGAGACGCTTTCATGTCTTTTTGCAGAATCAAAACGCCCGTTCTTTCGTAAATTAAAAGAATGCCGACGAATTCACATGGACTCGAAGATCGAGAAAAAGTTCAAATTTTGCCGTCTGCCGACAGTTTTTTTTCAGTTTTTAACTGTAATTCCATAATCCACCGCCGGCTGAATCGTCCGGCGAGTCTTCGGAAGATGACGACTTCAGCCGAGGAGGGCTTACCATCATACCTTTGGCCATGTCTACGAGCACATTGGGCATGTTCAGCAACTCTTCCTCGTCAATAAACTCCGATGTTTTCCCTTCCGACGCACTGGGCAACTCTTCTGACACTGGCCGACTGTGTTGAGAGCCTTCACCTCCGCTCTCCGGCAGCCTTGCCTCCTGAGCCGCTGCAGCAGCCGCTGCAGCAGTCGCTGCTGCAGCGCGAATATCGGCAGGAGAAGCAGAAGCTGGAATCGGATACGACAGAATCAAGTTCGGAAAATTCAAGGGCGTGTCCGGGCCTTTCAGAGCAATGGCGGCAACGTCATACGCCACCGCCGCCATTTCCGGCGTCAAGTAAGTTCCAAGCCAAATGCGGGTGGTTTTACGTGGCTCCCGGATTTCCGACACCCACTTCCCACTACGGCTTCGGACTCCCCTGTAAGCCGGATGCCTGCCGGTCGCCGGCGAGATCAGTTGAAAAGAAACTGAAACAGGAGAAGGAACAGGGGCAGGAGAGGGCGATAGCGGCGGCGGAGGTGGAGCAGGAGGAGGCGGGGTGTGGGGTGGATCAGTGAGAGTGGTTTTAGAGTGAGGGTCAGCCATGAATATTAAAAGTAATTTGCAAGTAAAAAGTTAAAACATTAACAAAAAGGAGGAATTGTTTATGCTTGTTCTTTGGCGACAGTGACATTCTTTTAGGGTTTTCAAGGATGAATTGAACCGTGGGAAAATCGCGGATATTTTCTTTTATTTTTACTCGTTTAAAATTTTAATTAATTCATTGTCTTCTTTTAATTTCTCTTTCTCTTTGAACAGCTGCACTCAATACAGATAATTAAATAACAAGCTAAATGTTAATAGTAGAGTATAGGGTGAAATATTCGAGTTCGTATCACGTAGGTGGCAACATGCAATGTGAAGACAATTAAGATCGATACAATTCATGAATTCATTAGAAAATACGTAGAGATGTTCTAAGTTGTCATGGTGTTGTTCTACCCTTTAAAAACAACAACGGGCATTATATGATTTGTCATATCGTGTAGCATCTTTAGAAAGGGTAAGCAAATATATGATTTGTTCATGGAGTTTTGTTTTTTTATTAAAAAAACAAAATTTGATCTAAGAACTTGAAATAATTATACGTAATTGATAAGGAAAGAGTAAATAATAGTATATTAGGTAGCATTGTTCTTGGGAGTGATATTATTTTTTAAAAATAAATAAATTGGACTAATAAATTTGGTTTTAGGCCTTAATTAAGTATAGATCTTTACCATACATTTGGTCTATTTCTCTCTTTTTGTTTAATCTTTATTCCGTTTTATTTTGTTTCTTTATTTTATGTTGAATCTAAATTCCAACTTGTTGAACTTCAAAGAATTACGAAGTTATTTCTGTGTGATGTTTTATTTTGTCGATTAATACAGACTTTAAATTTATATAATTTGGAGGATTTTTAGAAATAAACACTTTTTGAATTTCAAATGATGTCTAATTAGCAAACATGGTTTTCATTAATTGAAAGTTTTGTTCGAAAAGCACCTAAAATCGTTATTTGTGGAAAGCACAAAAAATGAATTTTGCTAAATTGGGGTGATATAGAATTTAAAAATTGTCTATTGGAAAAGAAGGCTAAATTATATATTTTTTGTAACATAGTTTCGGAATAAACAATTTCAGATATGATTTAATAAACCTAAATAAATATCAGTTGTATAAACTATTTGTGAATCCAAATCATGCTCAAAACCATTTACAAATAATTTTATTTATTTTTAAATAATCTCAGTTGGAAGGATTTTAGGGCACACGACTTGACGAGCCTTGTACGCTTAAATTTTTTTATTTTATGATTTGATTTATTTCGATACCTTGAAATCGATTTGTTTATTATTTGGTATACATTGTAGATAAATTGAGTTATCGCACCTAACGAGTCAAATGATCCAAATAAAGGTGGAAATCGATTTGGTTTTTACAGAATTAAATCAAACCAAACCAAATAAAAACGTTCGGTTTTATAAAGTTGAAATTGAAAATTGGACCAAACTGAGACCAAACAACGGAGAAAATTGAATAGATTTGAAATAGAAGTATCAGAATTAAAAGTAGAAACATTAACTTAACTATTTGGAATATAACTTTTTTGGTCTAATTTATAAATTTTAATCTTTATTTAATTGTAGGCAGATTTCAAGATTATTCGATGTATTCATTTTCTAATTATTTATATTTTGCATGCATGATTGTTTTTTCTTTTCGTATTGTGTACGATAAAATTTTTCCAAAAACACCGAAAAAGACGAAGCTCGAACGAGCTTCAAAACCAAAAAAAAAAAAAGACAAGGACCAATTTGGGGGAACCGAAAACAAAAAACCGAGTAACACCGATGGAACCAAAAACCTAACTTGCACTGAAATCCAAAATTGAAATCAGTAATGTTTAGGATTTGGTTTTACCTGTCAACCCACTAAACCGAACCAAATAGGTTCGACCCATGTGATTCAAAACCTGCAAGGTGATGCTTTTTTACTAATACCTGAGAGTATGAGGACTGTTTTGCAACATATGCTAATTATGAAGCTTAGAGTCGCCGGCGAAGCGAGGCATCGAAATCTCTCAGTTTAAGGTTTCGACGTTGAACTCCCATCTAGCGTCTCTCCCGGCTTGCCCATTTCGTGAAGGTGAAATCTAGTGTGTAGAGCTAGCCTTTATTTATCTAACTTCTTTTGCGGGCGAACAATTTCCCTTTCTTTGATTGTGTATGTGCATTTTTATTTTAGAGTTTTCTTAAATTTCCGTGAAGATTTCTTTTTTGACGGCTTTTTGTTTGGGCAACCTTTTGATTACAGATCTTCTTGTGTTTCGTCTCCATATTTTGCTTTTCATTTATCTTCCTAGAAACCGAAAATTCAAGATTATGTTTGTAGGTTCAAATCTCCTTGTGACAAAAAATGGACCTTATCTCTAGGTTCTCTAACTAGCAACTTTACCATCTTATGATTGACTGTTCTTTTTGATAGGTAGACGGTAGTTTCTCTTATAGTTGTCAGAATGTTTTGACAGTTTTTTGTTGGAATGTGATAGTGGTTTTGCTCTCTGCCTAATGATTTTTATTTTTGAATAATCACTGTTAAGATTGCAAGATAGGGATTTTCTTGAAATATTACGTGCCGCATGATGTTGGGTCAAGCCTATTTTGTGAGCTTGACCACTTAAGCCCATTAGGGCATCTTAACCTAATTAAAAGGAAAGAGGGCTGCTAGGTTAAGTGTAGGAGAGAGAGTAGCCTTGAAGAAATATAGAGAGAAGAGAGAAAAAGAAAAGGAGATTCGGATTTTTCTGCACCAGAAAAATCGATTTCCGTTTTCTCCATATTCAACCGTTGGATCGGCTTGAAAGTTTGACAGTAGCTTCGGGACACACAGAGGTACGTTCTGAACGGTGAAGATCGTATTTTGTGTTTTCTAAGACTGCCTGTTGGGGTAAACACGGGACTTCTGTTTTTATCGACGTTTATCTTCTATCTCTTTATTTGTTGAATCCAAGATTGATGTTTGATCTTGATGAGTTATTGTATTCCTCTAGTTTGATGATCTAGAGAGAACTTGGTGTACCCATTATTTAACATAGTGGAGGTTTGATTCGGTGGCTCCTCGCCCGTGGTTTTTACCTTCGATTTGGAGGGTTTTCCACGTTAAAATATCGGTGTCTCGTTTTTGTTTATTGCTTGATTATTTGCTTGGATTTCATTGATATTGCTGGCTTGGATTTGGTAATCTCATTTAGCACACAAGAACTTGGAGAATTATTTTTCAGGTTAATTATCCGATCGTTTCCCAACACATGATTCATTGAATTTTGCTTTACACTCGTTGACATATCTATGGCTTTCTGAACTTTTCAGGGTCATGCCAGAACAGTTCCATTGCCGCTTATGATTAAGATAGCCAGTGCTACCGTTTTATCCAGGTATTATGAAGCCGATCTTCTGTGGCGATTTTGATTATTATTTGCGCCAGTCAGACCTGGAAAAGCTTTTTGGAAGATATTATTTGTACAGTATGAATCCCAAGATGATGCTACTAGGGCGTTGGAGAGTATCAATATGAGGCGAGTTATTTTCATGGCTTGTTCAGATTTTTCCACCTCTGTCAAATTATTCTCTTTTTTGTGCGCTTGCTTGGGAATGCCTCCAGATGCTAGTATTTGATGTCAAATTTCTCCCAGATTACAAATTTCTTGTATGTTTATATAATTTTCCTCCTTATCTGCATCATGATGATGGATCGAATTATAGCTGTTGTATACGCAGTGCAGGAGGCTGACGATGAAGAAAGAAATGGATTCAATCCAGAAAGGAATCGCGATAGATCACCTGATAGAAGCCGACTCTCCCCAAACCCCCATGGGAGGGAGAGAGAGAGAGCCCTGACTATGGTCGCGGCCCTGGCCCTCATCGTAGAGAAAGGGCTAGCCCTGGGCGGATCATGGTCGCGTCCCTAGTCAAAGCCCCCCTTGAAGAGAGACTAAATTCAATAATCATAACATCGAAAGAAACCCAATTTATTTTATGATTACTAAAAGGAGAGATTACACATTAGAATAAACAAGATATTTGCAAGGCAAACCAACCAAAAAGGTAAGAAATTCACGCGCACATAAATAAAACATTTATCTAGCTTCATTTGAAAAGTTCCCAATCGAAGTTCGAACGGTCGGGATTTTTCTTGCCTAGGATTGACTCGGATGTTGAGGAGGCTGGCAAGAACGATGGCGTCGAATCAAACGTCTCCCACCGCGTCGTCACAACGACATCTTTTGGAGTTGAATTTCTTGGCTTCATTTCATGAATGGGTGAGAGTCTATGCTCTTGAGCTTTTGCTTTGACTTTGACTTTCCTTTGTTGAACTTGATTTCGATTGCTCAGAGGAATGGAGTTCTTGATCTTCAAAACATCTAGGGTTTCAACATAGCTTTGAATCCTTTTCGCCTTCAATAACATATCAATGAAATGATCATACTTTTGTCTTTGACCGATTTAGGTGGAAACTCAAATTAGAAAGAAAATCGCAAAAAAGTTTAGATTCACTGGACAAAATCTAAGCTAAAAGCTGAACTACCTGCACATCTCTTTGCAATTTGACTTCGCCATCTGCGAAAATACCATCCAACCTAACCAATTGATTCATCAACAGCTCGATCAAATTAATCACATTCTTATCAGCCACTCTACTGCCTTTCGAAACAACAGATTCAAGGGCGGAAACCTACGCATGAAAACCAAAATCTTGACACCATAATCGAAGAATATCATCAATCATTGAGTAATCGTATCACGAAAGTTACCTGGCCGGCCAGTCGATCGACCTCGAGGCTGATCGTTGATATCGTCCTAGAAGCCTGCTCCATTTTTGCCTTCCTCCTCGTCTCGAGGTATCTTCTCTCTTGGCTAAGAGGGTCTTCGAGAAGAACAATCTTTGATTTGTCTTTCAAGCCTGCTGAATCTAGAAAATCTTTTGAACCCCTCTCCTTGCCTTGGTATATCAGCTTTTGATCTTCATGGTGCAAACCCGTTGGCCCCACCAGCATTTTCTTCAATTCCCCTTCACAAATTCCAACATAAAATTAAGCTCTTGCAAAACTCGTATCAGAAGATTTTAGAGAAATTACCAAATGTAGATTGAGGGTTTATGCTGATTTCGTGATAAGATGAGCCGTACTTAACCCGAAGTCTGAGCGCCGGTGAAGAATCTGAGTAATCGCGGTCTGAGTCTGGATTTCTCCTTTGAACCAGCATTCCTCCGGGCCTCATCTCCCAATCTGCAGGCCTCTGATCGTCTCCGCCATTAATCTGAACCATTGCAACTCCCATTTTCATCATCTTTGATCAAATAAACTTCCCAGATCTTCGTCGATTCCGATGAGCCTTCAAAATCCCTGTCGGAAGAACTATTCAATCTCTTGATTGTGAAGGCACCAGATCCACCAATGAAGAAAGCGATTCTCGAACTATACAAACATCGGTTACTTTTCTTGCAGAGTCGTGGTTTCTCTGCAACAAATAGAATCGCTCGAACGAAATAGCCTCAAAAATCGAAAAGAAAACTGACCCAGCGAAGCAAAGTGAGTGTAGAAGAGGGTAAAAGTTGAAATTCTGAACGATGCCAAAGAATAGATGGAAAATAGCCGCGAAACTTTTGCCGGGAGAATATAAATACAGTAAAAGAAAATGATGAAAACACCCAAAGAATCTAAAACTTGAGCGATTTTTTTGAGCAGCAAATGGAACTTAAGCAACCAACAAAAATCTCCCTCTGGTTGGCAGAGAGTGAGAGACAGCTACCATGAATTGAAAGATGAGTCGCCAGCTACCTTAGCTGTGAGAAGTTCAATAAATAAACAGAAAAATAATAATAATAGTTATAGTAAATTAAATTAATAATAATTAAAATACACTGTGACAATATTTATTCAAATCATATGTTTATACTCGATTTTTCATTCCTACCCGAGTAATATGACGGGTGATCGATAAATCGTCGACTTTCTTTGCTCTAATCTCACCGTCCAATGCTTGTAGTATATAATTTGTAAATAACTATTTATTAAATTATATTTAAACCCTATCATTATTTAGAAAAATTGTGGAAATTATAAGTAATTATTTAAATATAAAAAGAGGGAAAGCTTGGCAAAAACAAAAGCCGCCAAAGCTTGTGTTCAAAACAAGGCATTTACGACGGAGTATGGAAAAGAATGTTCCAGTGAAGGCCTATTAACTAATTGTTTACGTGGTTTGTCGGCACAGTTATTGATTCTTTTAAATGTGAAAATATACTTACATAATGCTTACAGTTATTGTTTACGTGGTTTGAAGGCTTATAGTTTATTAATGCTTTTAAATGTGAAAATATACTTACAGAATGATACTTTTGCAAATTCATGAACATGATAAATTAATAACTTCAAAGATGAATATAAAATCGACAAAATTTGAAGATGGTTGATTTTCAAAAATACCCATTGAATTATTTTATTTATTAGTTAAAACTACAAAGAACTTCATGTGTAATAGTTACTTTTGAAGGGATTATCATTTAGCAATCACAATGGTTGCCGTCCACTTCCTTTCAATCATTGTAAGAACTATGAAATTCTTTATTTTTCAGCCATTCACATGATTTAAAATTAAAAGACCCAAAATTACTATTTTGCTGTATAAATTAACATCCACGTGTAAATACCTTATTTTAAAAGCTGGATATTTTTTTGTTTAAAAAAGAAGCCTCTTAAAATGTGTGGTGAACCCACAAACAAATTCTAAAATTCATTTTGTAGTTATAAAAGCTTATTAATATATTAACAATTTGGTGTTTTATAATATTAAGATTTAGATAAAAATCTTGTATTTTTTTATTTTCTTAAAAATGGTAGGAAGCCACACTTCTTTTTGGTACAAAATCACATCAATGCCATGCTTTTCCAAAGCCCTAGACAGGAAAAAAGTGTGTGACGTCATCAACGTTATTCGATCCGACGCTGACTCGCCTGCCACGCCCACCGACACTCGGAAACGTCCCACCTACTACGGAGGTTATCTTGTCCAATTAAGAAACACACTTAATTATTTTGACTTCCATAATTTAATCATATTTAAATTGCGAGAAAATAATGTATCTTGGATTCTCAATCATTAAAAAAAAATAGTGTAACTAATGCATACCCTCACACTCTTTTAAATTAACTTATTATTTATTTTTCAGAAAATTAATCAAAATAAGAGATATGGTTCCGTAAAATTTAATAAAGTTTAAATTTTCAATTAGAAACTTTTAAAGTTTCAATTATCACGTAATCTTCTTATAATTCAGGGATAACCCAATCAAAAGTTAGAGTGTGGTGTGCAATTAAATAAATTTAATTAATATTGAAAATAAAAGTAACCTAATAAGTATAAATTACGGTCCCCACCCATGTCACCAACTAACTCTCCCTCGCCCATCTATATCTAAACATTATTTTATGCTAATTGACCATTTAAATCTAAGTTTAAAATTAAAAAGTTACACCCATGGAGATTGGTGTTGAATTCGACAACCTTGCTTCTGCACGATATTTTCTTTTGTTTTTAAATATGAAAAAAAACATTATTGACTAAGATTTTTGAATTTTGTTAAAATGTATAAAATTAAAAAGTTACACCCATGGAGATTGGTGTTTGATCGTTAAATTATTAACGAAATAATTTAACTGCACAATTATCTTTCTTCATTAGATGAGTATTTGTCGTGGACAAGTAGCCGGCAGGAATTTAGCAATGATGGGACAGTAAATAAAAAATTCAAAATAATAAATTAATAAAGAAAAAAGAAAATTCATTTTATTAATATAAATGAGAAAGTTGTTGTGATTAAGTCCTTGCTTCTGCACGATATTTTCTTTTTTAAAAATATTTTTTGTTTTTAAATACATTTTACAAAAATATTTTTTGTTTTTAAATATGAAAGAAAACATTATTGACTAAGATTTTTGAATTTTGTTAAAATGTATAAATGGCTGGAAATTATTAAAGATTTTGAATATGGGCCTTTTTACCCATCTTCCATGATCCAAGCCATTGTGGGCCAAATCAGGATGTTTCAACAAAGATTTGCTGTGAAAATCGATAGCCGCAAAGTGTTTAGATCGTCAAAATTGTGTCGAAATATTTGGATACGTTCAACGCTTGATGAACCAAAATGAATAAAATTACCCATAATTAAAACGAAACCAAAGAAATTTACTATTTTTCGTATCGAATTTATAGTAATGCTAAGTTTGTAGAATCATAATGATAAACCATGAGAGATCAAATGTAATAAATGAAATAAGATGCAAACTAATAGAGCTGAATGATATTCTATATGTAAAACTATATATCTACAGATAATTGCTAAAAAACCATTGATTACTTCAAGCTATCCCCCCCAATTTTGGGTCTTATGAACACCGAATCCACGCACAAACCACCTTTCGTATGCGTGCAATCGATTTGAATCATCGAAAACTTGATCTTCATGAGCGAGTATGGATTATCGACAGTAAAATCGCCGACGAGATAATCAACCCAGTTGCCAAATTGATCCAAATAACATTCCGAAATGGCATTTTGGCCATTGGAGGCCGAGAGCTGAAATCTAACCGGTTTTATATCCCATCCGTGGACCTGATCAAGCTCTGCGATTCTTCTGCCAAACCTTCTCGAAGTTTTTCCGAGCTGAAGCCGGAAATACACGCTGTAGGTTCCGCGTGGAAACTCGAACTCTAATTCTCCTAAGATTTCTACCCACCATATTTGTTTGAGATATGCCACCGAATGGAACCTGGATGGAGAATCAACAAAAGGGTCATTATAAGAAAAAACACAATCACTGTAGACGCTATCGATGATGTTTTTGAATAAATTTTATGTCACGTAATATTCAAAATATGCTATGCATCATGTGTTAGAAATCAAAGACGGCTACATAAAACAAATACGAAAGACAGAACAAGATTTAACATAAAAAATCTTGACAATAAAAAATAAAATAATATCGAGTTGACTTTTTAACGTAGTCTCTTATTGTACATGCTAACGTATCGAGTTGAGATTGATTTAGTTTAAGTATATTTAATTTATTATAATTAAAATAAATATTTATTATATATAATGTATCATTTACAACTCGACACATCAGCGCATATAATAAAAAAATATACTAAGAAAATAAACCTAGTATTACACATAACAAAATACAGGGTGAGATAAAATTCTGACGAATCAAAGAACATCCGAATTCTCCAATTTAACCAAAAACATATAAATAAATAAATAAGTAAAACGTCAATTACTGAACGCCGGTCGCGAGAGGCAATTAAGCTCAGGCAGAAAGAAATTATTGGAAGCAAACAAGTAGGGTAAGTTGGACCATGAAACGAGAGTGATATCAGAAGAAGCACCAATGGGAGAAAATGAATAATGAAAAAAGTATCCATAAATCAACAAATTTGTAGATAAGAGACAATAATTACTACCCCTACAAGACAAGTTGTTTAATTTTTAATCAAATTAAGTCACTTCTAAATATAAAAGAATAAATATCTTCTTCACCCACGTTTAAAAAGTCATTGCCTGTCAATGTTCATGGTTGCACATCTTTTCCACCGCTCAAAAGTTTCCAGATTCTCTCCATTATATATGCATACATAATTCAACCCATGAAGTATATCTATTCATCCGCAATCAATTATTTTTAGGCTTAAAGTTTATCAAAAGTATTTGTCCAATCAACAACGCAAATGTGAATCAAGAACGTGTAATTCAGGCACTAACTGAGAATAAAGGCAAAGAATATATCAACAGCTGTCCTAGTTTTGGTCTTCAAGCAAGCATGAAAGTAATCGAATACAGTACTCTTGGAAGAAATTTTGACTAATTTGATGATTGAAAACAAGGTTAAAAGCCAGACTTGTTCTTTGAGGATTTGAACAATAAAAGTTGAGAACATATGGTGTTTGTCTGAGAAAAAAAATATAGATATTCAACGAACTAACATCCGATCATTCGAGGTAAGTAATAAGATCAAAATCCAACAATTTTTTAAGGATTTATATGGATCAGTTACGATGATTTCATAGTTGAAAAAAAGATACTAAAAGGGTGCGTTTTAGGATAAAGATTTACCTGGATTCTTCGGATGAAATATGATTCCAATATCTTCTATCATCAATTCCAGTTATCTTCAAAGCTTTGGATGAAATAGCCAAGAAGATTTTACCAGAACGCTTGTCTAACCACAATTCCTATCCAAAAAATAATGAAATAAATAAGTCAATCGAGAGCTCAAACTCCATAGTGAGGAATAGATCAATTTTTTTAGGGGAAAAAAGGAGAAACCTACTTTTCTGCCATTGTCGAATCGATTAGGTCGACATAATCGGGCATAAACATCTTTCTTGCACATGTAATCAGCATCTCCATCGCCAAACTTCTTCACAAGAAACTTATAATTCGAAGGCAGCTTTGATTCCCAAACAAAATCAGCAAAAGAGGCATCGCGGGAAGCGCGGTTCAATCTTGCCAATTTACAGACGTCAGGTGCGTCTAAGTACTTGAGAATCTCCGAAATACAGCTCTCTGGCAAGTCTCCGAAATGGGATTTCAACGAAGAAGAAGAAGCTCCATGTCCAAGCAGGTCTTTGGCAAAAACAGCTCCCATAAGCTCAGTCAAAGCAGAAAAGGAAACTGAAAAAGCAATCTAGAGGTAGAGAAGGCGGTGGAAGAGGAGAAGAAAAAAAGGGTCTGAAAGGGACGAACGAAGAAGCACGAGGGAACGGGAAATGGGCGCAGGCATGGAGTCGCCGAAGAAGAAAAGGGTGGAAAGAGTGGAAGTCTAAAAATCCAGTCCAACAGCCATGGCCATTAAAGAGCAAGAAAAGTTCTCCGTTGACGTGTTCCTGACTCTGCATTTTCTTTTTCAATTTATTTTATTTTCCAATAAATTAAATAATAACTAATGAAATAACGGAAAATAATATACTAATCCTATGATGCTAGCTTCTAATCTTAATTCTCATGGGTAGCTCGGAACAAATAATTTTTTATTTTAATATTAAACAAGCTAATCAAATGACAGGTGAGTTCGATGTAATGAGATATAGTAATGTNTTTTCTGAGGAGTTAATTATTGATAAATCATTAAGATAAATTATAAATTTGAGTATTCAATTAATTTTATTAATGAATGAGCTCACTTGAAAATAAAAATAGAGCTTAAAAATAGACCATAACCCTATCATTTTTATTAAATTTAACCATAATTTCATTAAAAAGCTGGCATAATTATCCTATCGATGTTATTGTAAATTTCTTGTATTAGAAAGATTACATCCTACGTTGTTCGGCCTTGAATGTGAATAAATACGAGATTATGTTTTACATGTTTGTTTGTATACTATAATGGGTTAAAGTTGAAATAACTCTCCCTTATAAAAAAATAGGTGAAAAAATCTTCAGTTTTAAAAAATAAAATTAAACCACGAGGGACGTTTGAGTGCGGGTTACACCATTTGATACGAACGGTTCTACCACAACCCGAACGTCGGATGCAAACGGTTGACTCCATATATTCAGCAATTTTGTTAGATAAAACTCGTACCTTCCAAAATCACTTACAAATTGTTATACAATCCAAGGTTTCATACATGGAGGAATGACTGGTAGCTCAAACAACTGGTGATATTATACTATGAGGAATGCCGACGAAGAAAAAGAAAATGAAGCAAATAGAGATTGAGTATATGAACCAATTTATGACAATCTTTGACCGTTTGATAGTGAATACGATGTTGAGATTCAATCTTCATCAGACAGTGCAAATATGAGAGTAATAAATCCACCTTACAACTCAGACAATAATGATTTAAGAGAAGCATTAAGCTTGCATGTAACAGTTGAGATTGAACTTTATCTTAGAAAAAAGCATCGACGTGTTAAATATTTGAAAGTAGAAATTATTGACAACGCTCCAGAAAATATTTACGAAATCACTTTAAAAAAGTGAATCTTAACGACTAACATAATTGTGCGTAGATTAATGTCCATGGAGACTACATGCTTCGAAAATACACGATGAAGAAACATTGCGAATAAAAACCTTCGTTAACACTCATACTTGTGTCAGAATCTTAGAAAATCAACTTGCATTGGCAAAATTAGTTGCTAGTACTTATGTTGATAGGTTCAAGAGTCAGACTATGTAGGATACATCTTTTATCATTGGGACGGTAAGGAAGAATCACAATATTACTATCATAATGAGTGTTCCAACTAGAAAATGGAAAGAAACACATAAGTTGAATGAATAAGTTGGCAATGAGCAATTTCAATTTCTTCGACAGTACGAGGTGGAGTTAATGAGATCTAATCATGAGAGCAGAGTAGCATCCAATCCTGATTGTTGTACGACACAAATGAAGATGCTATTTCATAATTCGAAAGAATTTATGTGTGCATGTTCGCATGCATGCGAGCAATACTTGAATATGCTCGACCAATTATATGTCTCGATAGTTTCTATCTCAAGAGTACGTGTCTGGTCATCTGTTGATTGTAGTTGGAATTGACTCTAGTGATGAATTCTATCCCTTTGCATCTACAGTAGTAGAGTCGGAGTGTGCAGATTCATAAAAATAGTTTCTCATTCAATTAAGATAAGATATCGATATTGATCGAGGAGGTAGTTGGACTATAATATCATACAAACAAAAAGTATTATTCATTACCTACTCATAAATTTGCAGGTTTTAGAACTTATTAAAAATCTCTACATGCATAGGCTTATGAATGTAGTACAAGAAAACTTTTCCAATGCTCATCATCGATTTTTTATTTGACATTTATACGCTAATTTAAAAAAAAAATTTGTAACCTAATCTAGAAAGATATTTTTTAGAAAGCAACACATGCCGGCCTAAAATGAACATGAATGTCCTCCCTCAGACACTATCGATATCTATGGTGAGGTTAACATAAAAAAATTACTCTAACTGCTCAATACATGGTCCTTGTAACTCACAAAAATCGAGCAATCAAATATCTTCTACCATACGTCTAATACTCAAACCTTTGTATGGTGCGAAGTCAACTGGGTTAAGCAGTATGATAACCGACTCACAAATACATCTTGGTTGAGCTGATATCGGGGATTACGACACACATGCATAGCGTTGGGTGTCTAAAGGGTGCGTTGGGTGTCTAAAGGGTGCGATGGTCCATCTCGATATATTTCACTATCGTCTCGCTGTTGATGTGCATGTCTGATATGCTTGCCACGACTCGAATTCATATTTAGTAAAATATAAAATTTTGACACGTCTGAGTTCGGATCACACTGTCTGTATTTGATATTCGAATAAGAGTGGAACCGTTCGCATAGAACATTGTGACCTCACTCGGACGTCTGACATGGTTTAATTTGGTTTCTTTATAACTAATGGTTTTTTTCATCTATTTTCTTATCACTCATGTTTTTGTTTTTTTACTTAGAACCCTATTGTAAAAGCAACTAAAAAAAAAATTATTAAAATGATTGGTATTATTGTAAGAACTATTTCAAGTTTATGTGGTCAATGGTAGCGCCACATAGATAAGTTTGCATAGTTAATTGAGTTTGGGTAACCCCTATTGACAAGTATAGTAATTTATGTTTAGTGACAATAATTAAATAGCTTTATTAATAAACTATAAAAATAAAAAGACCTATCCACATGCTTCGCATCATTGCCACTTAAGGAACACACTCTTACTACACTAATATTCCAATTTCAACACGACAAAGTATTCAATTTCAACACTCTAACTAAGTTTTAAATTGTGATAATCCATAAATTAAGAAATAGCTGGAAGGGTGTTAAAATTGAATAAGAAAACATGGCTTCCGAGTGTTATATTCATCATATAAATTGATATCATCGCGATTGAAATTTAAAAATCAATTTTTCCAAAAAAAGATTTAGTATAATTTGTAAATGATTACAAATTTCAAAATCTAGATTTCAATTTGTTACAAGATTAAATATAAAATAACATATTAAATTAAAACACGTTATTATGAATTAATGTTATTATCGTATGATGATTTTGTTATTTTATCGGATGCATTATTGGGAGAAGATTTCCAATGCCTTGTTTGAGTGTCACAAGCGGATACAATTTGGTCCAATCCAAAACCTTTTAGGCGTCGACGTGGCAGTGAGTCAGCAGATAAGTGGTCCACGTGTTTCACCATTTGCCGCATCTTAAATACGTCTCATTTCGAACGACTCCTTCGGCTTACTACCATACAAAAACGTACTCTCACATTATGTATTCATAAAATAATCATATCATGTGTTTGCATATGATAGGCAAATGATGGGCAAATGATAAGACTAATTCATTAAAGCACGATTCTACATGACCAACAAATCAAGCAATTCGATTTGAAAAGTACTCTCATTAATATTGTATGAGTATTCTGCTAAGTATGGATGGACTCAAATTTTATGCATCTAAGAAAAAATAATGTCTAATGTTTATACTTGGAGTATAAGGGTAATTCAAGTTTGTAAAATTTTCAAAATGAATTCTTTTAATATTGTCGTAAAAATTTAAAAAAGATCAAATGAATATTTTTTTTGTATGATAAATATGTATATTATGAGAAATTCTCATAATTTTGATTTTTTGAGATTTTTTAGAATTTTTGGATGATATATGTATTTTTAATAATTTATTTTAATTACAACAATAAAAAAAATTATAATAAATCGTATAAATGTTTAACATTTACAAAAATCTTCTTATAATAGTGTGACTATGTGCTAAAAATTTTAAGTCATTTTAATTACTAAAACAATTCATAAATTTTAGAATAAAAAATTTAAAAAATATATAATTTATGCTGACGTGACAGGTGAATGGTAAACTACCCCTAAGTGGGGTATCACATCTCAATGCGTGAGGAGGATGTCACTACCATGTGGTTTTCTACCAAATTTGTTCTAACCATTGTTAAAATTCTTGATTTTATGACTTATTTTTGTAATGCGCATGATTGTTATTTAAATTTTTTAACCTAATTTCTTTCCCATAGGTCAAAGTTCTATTTAATGACGACCTTTTGGGTATATACTCTGTAACTCACAAGCTACTTTATGTTTATATATTTTGATAGAGAAACATTTGATATATAAATGTTCGATTTGATATATAATTGTTTGTCTATTGTTTGATTTATATTGGATGTAAAACCTAGACCATAACCTTAATTCGGAGTTTTGTTTTATTAAATTCTAATTTTTTTAATCGAGACTTTATGTTTAATTGATGTACTTTATAATCTACTAAGCTATTATACTTTTTAAATGACATTATTTGATTTAAAAATTTACCAGTTGTTTTTTTTTCACATTATAATTTGTTTGTATTACATTAAAAAAATTAATGGGAAATACGAATAAGTAGACCAGGACGAGAAGTGTTATTCGAGCAATTTAATTTTAGTTTGTGACATTCGAAACCAAATTTTTGTTGTCCGATCATATGCTTTTTAAAAATCAAATGAAACCAGAACACGAGCAACCCTACCACGATACTGACCTGCCTCAAGCATACTGGTTCAGGACGATATGGGTTCGATTGCCCTAGGCACCCTAACACAATCCGCCCATAATAGGAACCATTCCATAATGGTTGGGTTCAATACCCTAGATGCAATGCATTGAAGTATGTGTATGATAATTTATATCAAGGGTATTTCAGGATTGCGTTGATAGAGTGTAAAAAGTGTACCGTTTGATAGAAATTCAGCTTTGTTTGTACACAATTTCGTTTTCTATTAGTCTCCATCTTAAAAAACACATCATTAGATTGGCCCGAGTAAAGTTGAGGATCTATCTATTAGGTTGGCCCGAGTAAAGTTGACGATCGATCTATTTCTTAATGGGTCGGTCCATGGTTCGATTCGCTAACTAGTACCACTTTCTTCTTCTTTCGAAATCTAGCATAGAACCGCGAACCGCACGCTTTCTACTCTTTGAACCACAAGAAATTTCAACACCGAGCACAACCCGCGCAAACCCAACCGATTTGCTCAGCTAAAACCACAGTCCAGGCTCCTTTTTTCAAACCGCGGACGACTTATATCAATAACGCTTTTATCATATGCTTATGTTTGAACTAGAAACAGCGATATATATAACCATATACACAACCAACCCAAACAAATTTAAATTTTGTAGAAGTATTAGCACAATTTGCAGAGGCTCAAAGTTTTGAAAATAGTCTTCTAATCACATTCCCATCTCGAGGTCGGAACACATCTCAGGTAATGGCACCACCGGCAATGGTCATTTCCGTTCTTCCCCCGAAATAGCATCACCAACCCGACCGTAAATCTGTGAGCATATAACATCATCCATAATGCACACATTATATATGTTTTTAGACTGTATAATATAATGAACTTACCCTACAATAAGAAGAATGAGCGAAATAATCCACAAGATGTATTGATAGGCTTTGTATTTCGACTGTACATGAACTTCAACTGGAAGATTGTCCCGCTGCAACCACCCGTATTGAGGACGGGCGAGAAGAATAAACCCTAGAAGGAATCCGCATAGAAATCCTCCGATGTGTGAAAAATTATCCACTCGCGGTAGAATTCCGAGTCCGAGATTGATCAAAATGATGATCAAAAGAGTAAGCAAAGCAGCAGCCTGAGAAAAAGATTCATACACATCAAGCTAAGTAGCTAATGATAACAAAAATTTATAACCATTACAACCTTTTGTCGTTCATTAAGAGATGAAATTAATATATTATTTTAATAATTTATAATTTGATCTTTTCTTAATAAACTAATTGCTAAATGATACATAAACATTTGTTATTGGATAATTTGAATAAAAAATACGAAAAATATAACTTTTCGAGACCTTGTTGGTATAGATAGTCCAATTCGTGATAAGCTCCGAAAGCATTGATCCAAGAAGTCCGAACATCGCCCCGGATGCTCCGACGGAGACACTGTTCCGAATGAACAACGTCGAAAGAACGCTCCCAAAGAATCCCGACACTAAGTAAATCACTCCAATCCTTGCTGAAAAAAATGAAAAATAGAAGTTCTAAACAAATCAAGTAATTGAAATTTATCGATTTTTTGCATTTGAACGCAAGCAAATTACCAAATCCAAATTGTTGTTCTAGACGAATGCCGATGAAAACGAGACTTATCATGTTTGCAAGAAGGTGAATAACACCAGCATGTAGCCAGATACAGGTGATGAGCCTCCATCCTTGGTGATCTTGAACCACTTTTGTTGATGCTATACCTCCCAAATTGATCAATCTGTACAATAAATCATTTAATTTAGGGAAATATATTGCAAATGCTTATGATCACAAAAAAAACCAGATCTGTATTTTTAACAATTTTATTTGTTCTCACGATGCAATTAGTAATCAAAGTTTCACAATCTAGAAATGCAAAACCCCAAAACAAAGAGAAGACTGTCATAAAACCTAGTCAAACTGCAGTCTCAGAACGTAAATTTCCCCAAAACTAAATAGCGAAATCTGTAATCCTGTCAGTTTATGAGAAAAATAAAAAACAAGAACATGAAGCGAAGAACAGAGATTAAAACAAGAATATACGTTTGCGAAGAAGGTCCAAACAAAGGGTTCTCTCTCAAGGGCTGAAACGAAAATCGACCGAGGAACCTGGCGACGCAACTCCCAGAAGCTCCGTTAACGTGCTTAGGACAGTCGTTGACGTACATGGTGACGACAAAGACAGCAATATTAGCCACGACAATCATCGGAACCAGCCATGATGTCCATTGGGTCTCCGTCTCTTCAACGCCGTAGGAAGCAGCCGAGGGGCCGCCGGAGATTCGCCGCTGTTTCTCTCCTCCTCCACTTTCTACCGCCTCGATCGGCATTTTGGAGATTCGATCACTCTAAAACTCGCTTCCCCTGTTTCTCTCTCAACAAACGCGAGTCCAAAATTGATCTGTGAGCAGGTTTGGAGGGATTATGCTTGGTGACGAGGTTGGCTGATGATGAGAGAGAGTGGGATAGTGGGCAGGAGAGCTTCAGCCTCTAACCGCCGCAGTAAGTCACACAGGTTTCTCATGATTTAGTGTCCAATTGATTCTGACCAATACAATACATACACGTGCACAAAAATCAACCTATTTGGTTGACTGCCACGTCGTAGTGGTTAATTGGTGGATAATCCAATCCCTTGGTAGGACTGTTTTTTGTAATTATAAAACATTTTCTCAATTTAGTAATAATAATTTAAATTAATTATTAGGCTAATTCTATTAGAAGGGTTTTTTACTACTGGTATTTGGCCATTAATGAGCAGTGGAGTATTAGAGGAAGTGGGGCTAACTGTAAACGTGGCGTGTTTTGGATCGTGGATAAAGTTCTTGCTTTCAATATCAATGGGTTAAGCCCCAGCTGTCAGGATTTGTGGTGGAAGTTCAGACTCCAGAGACAGTTGCTTACAAGGCACTCCCGGATCTCATCTACTAATGCCACGTGGCATGAGTTCACCATCATGTGGGGGCACATCATCCTTAGATTCAAGTTGAGAAAAGCTCCGCACGAAAATAAATAAATAAAACCTCCGTATAAAAAAATAAAATAAAATAAATTTTAGGAATAAATTTTAAATAAATAGACTAAATCGAGATCATATGTCTGACAAAGGGATGATTAGAAGTAATTTGTTCACTCGAACGCAACTTGCTTCACTCGAACGCAACTTGTAGAAACATAATGCGTCTGAATTCTTTTTTTTTTTTTTTTA
>QAOC01041566.1:23574-38377 GCA_003255005.1 Begonia fuchsioides | reverse complement strand
TTATTAATAAATTATTATGTTTAATTTCCTTAGCTATTGATTTAAATTTCACGTGTTTGAGTTGTTATTATTCGATTATAAGTTGAACAAGGATAATACATCAAACCATAGAACAATTTTAAAGAATTTTGACTAATATAAAGTTTTCAAGTAAACATGTGACTGTAACTTAGTAGAATTTTAATTAGTAAATTTCATACCAAAGAAAATGAACTATAATCAATTTTATTTTGTACTTATTTCTAGTCTATTTTTTATATCATATATCATTTTATCTTAATTATTATTTTTAAAATATTGTGATAATATACTAGTTTACTTTAGCAATTGAATCTAGAATCTATAATAGTGGGATTGATATCCTATTTTTTGTTTCGACACATGCTCTATTGTCACACGCATAAAAAAATTGCCAAATAATGCGCGAGATTTAATGTCATAATCATTGGTTCTTATTTATACTTGCATGAAAGAGTCAACCATCAAATACAAATGCATAAAAGCCTCGAAGAATTGACCTATTTGTTGAATTACTTTCATACCGACACAATGTTCGCTCAGTGCCGATCATTAAATTGAAGTTTCAATTCTATATATTGTTTACGACAAACACTTACAATAGAAGTTTGAAGGCTCCCAAAAAAATCGACCTCAAGAAATCTACAACGAAGTCCTAAATTTAATAGTATATGCGCTGATAGTATGAAGATTTGTTGTCATAAATGTTCAGTCTCATTAGTCTAGGACTTCATGTACAATCAATCTTACCAAAATCAATTGGTGGTGATGTTGATGACGCATACTCTAACTTTATTGTGCATCAGACACTTTAAATACTCAGGACACTAACTGTAACTTAAAAAGTTCATGTATGAGAATATCATTTTTAATTTAAGAAAATTATGAAAATAAATCATTTAAAAAGTTATTATTAACTTAATTCAACTCATTTTCGGTAATTTTTTTATGTTACACCTTGGATAATGGTTCCTGAAAACTTAGTCTCAACTTTTATTCTTCTAATTTCCGATAAGACCATTAACTTGTGCAGTTTGAATACAAAGAATTGTTGGACCTACTACAAATTGTTGCTTCTTTGTCTCATTGGCCACATTGATTAGGTACCAATTCAAGAATCTCCAACTTTTTTGGTACAACAATCCACGTCCTCAGGAAAAATCTTGCGTTAATTTAATCAATTTGATGAAAGATAATTAATTAATTTAGTTAGTATTTGACTTTGCTGGCGGAACACTCCTTGAATCATCTCCCGCGGGCCCGGCTTTCGTTTGATAAATCCATCAATTTCAATATCTGGCCCCACCTCCACCTACTCTCTTGTGCAGTAAGACAAATATCTGAAATCTCCACCGTCTGATCTCTGTTGTTCTCTCCATCTGCCGGTACTATCGACCTCTTTGCTGTGAGCCGGACCGTACTGGATTATAATATTTTCTTGGCTTTGGCTTTACAATATTATACAAAAGATATTTTTATAGTAGAAAATCATATAATGGGCATCAACTACGATGGTCACAAGTTTAATTTTGTGTAAAAGAAGACCGAAAACAGAGAGATGAACACTTGGAAAACCTCGGTTTAACGACAGCACCCAAATCTTAGCAACAAAAAAAGGTTTAACTTTGGGCAGAAGAACGACATTTCGAGGAAATTCTTACATACCCACCTGACTATCCGACAGAGAGAGGGAGAGGGAGGGAGAGAAATGGGAAATTCATTTGGGTGTTCTGCTTCAGGGGAGAGACTGGTATCGGCTGCAAGAGATGGGGATTTGGTGGAGGCCAAAATGTTGTTGGATTTCAACCCTTGCCTGGCCAAGTACTCTACTTTTGGCGGTCTCAATTCACCTCTACATTTTGCAGCTGCCAAGGGCCACAATGAGGTTCGTCTACCTCTCTCTCCCCCTCTCTATTTCTTTCTTTTCTACCCTTTTCGAATTTGATCTGTTTTTTGCTGTCAGATTGTCGCCCTGTTGCTAGAAAACGGAGCCGATGTTAATTCCAGAAATTATTGCGGCCAGGTATGATTTGAATCTGCTTTTCGTTATCGATTGCCTGTTTTTTCGAACATATAAAGTTACTATTTCTATGTGGTTTTGACTTTTGAGCTTTCGGGTTGTCTATTCTGGTAACCAGAGGGGTTTCCCGCGAGTTTCCTTAGCGTTTTACCATTCCAGGCCATTTAATTTAAGGGATTTTGCCTAGTGAGCGAGCTCCATAAACAGCACAGTTGTAAACAAAAAGGGTATTCTAATCCTGAGTTAAATCGATAGAATATTTAAAAAAAAAGCTTCAAATTTCTCCATGAATTTAACTGGATGCCGAAACATGATACTAATATTCAGGTCTACTAGAAATAATACTCTTTATTTGCAGACAGCTTTGATGCAAGCTTGTCGATACGGACACTGGGAAGTTTTACAAACTCTTCTGATATTTAGGTGTAATGTGAGTTCTCGAATTCTTTAGATTTATTTTCATTTATAACCAGAATAATTGAACGTTTTGTCTTCAAATTTGAACTTAAAACCTATTAGATTGTCATGAAAATTGCATTTGTGTTATTAAATGTTATCAGGCTACTAGAGCAGACTATCTGAGTGGCCGGACTGCTCTTCATTTTGCTGCATTAAACGGTCATGTAAGATGCATGAGACTTGTTGTAGCTGATTTCATTCCGAGTGCTCCTTATGAAGTGATGAATGGTATCAGAGCTGAAGATTCGAATGTTAAAAACAAATCCGAACTAAGGTACGTGCCATCTTTTATGGGGCCTTAACATGTGGAGATGCAATTCAACTATTGAATTTAGGGATCCGAGACGATTGATATGAAATTGTATTTCGAGTGAAATTGTCCGTTTGCTTTGGATTGTTGGTTCTTTGAATGGTTTTCCTAATCTTTCTAGAACTTTAGATTATTCTTTCTATTTATGTATTTTATTCCAGTGCAGTGTGTTGTCGAAATTTGTAAATAAGGCAGCAGATGGAGGTATCACGGCTCTACACATGGCGGCCTTAAATGGGTACTTTGATTGTGTTCAACTCTTGCTCGATCTTCAAGCCAATGTATCGGCTGTAACATTTCACTACGGAACATCAATGGATTTGATTGGTAAATCATCCTTAAAATCTTAGATTTCGTTTATTTTTCCTTAGAAATATATCCTATATCGCCAATCCAAACATAACCATGCAGGAGCCGGAAGCACGCCTTTGCATTATGCTGCTTGTGGGGGTAATTTGATGTGTTGTCAGGCAAGAATCTGTAAATATAAATTGCACACTTTTAGGTTGTGATTAAATTTTTGAAATCGAATCTGATTATTTCGACAGATCCTCCTTGCAAGAGGGGCTTCTCGATTGACTTTAAACTGTAACGGGTAAGAACTGGTTTTTGTCTCAAAGGCCTTTTCCGAGTTTGCTTCATTTTGATTGGTTGGCTCTCTTTTCAGATGGCTTCCCTTAGACGTAGCTAGAATGTGGGGTCGCCATTGGCTCGAACAACTTCTACTACCCAATTCAGAATCCATCTTACCTCCATTTTCGGTCTCTAGTTACTTATCCTTGCCTCTCCTGAGCATTCTTAACATCGCAAGGTAATTCAATAGCTGGTCGGAACGAGTTTGGGTTGAACTTTATGAGATTTTAAGGTTTTGTTCGATAGATGAATATGTTGGGAAATGTTTTCTAATGATGTTTTTATACAGAGATTTTGGATATAAGTCGATGACTGCGTCGAATGATGATGTGGACGCTTGTGCCGTGTGTTTAGAGAGAGTATGCTCTGTAGCAGCTGAAGGTCTATTCGACTTTTTTTCTATCATCTTTCTTTGGTTTGATCAAATTTGAGTTTTTCATATACCCTCTTAGAATTTTATGACATATTCGACAAATTATATTCTTTTTTTTTTGCAGGGTGCGGTCATGAGCTATGCATAAGATGTGCATTGTACCTTTGTTCGACGAGTAATCTCTCGTCGGAAAACGTTAATCCACCCGGGTCTATTCCATGTCCTTTATGCCGGCAAGGAATAATCTCGTTTGTGAAATTACCATCTTCTCCTGCCAAGGAGAAACAATCTCACCTTTCACTGGCACTTTGTACCCCATGCATGGTTCATAGCCGGGACCGGGAATCTCCCGACCATTCAATCCCGATTAAGAAAAATCACGAGCCGTCCGATTCTTTGGAGTTATTTTGCCCTCTTACTTGTACCCCATTTCCTTCTGTTACCATTCCCTTATGCACATGCCAAGACGTTCCTTGTTCGTCCTTCGAGCCTCGTGAAATTGAGACGCTAGACACATTGGCGACGGAGGATAAATTGGAAGGTTCTAGACTCGAAAGAACTAGCTGTTCGAGTATGTTTTGGGGGAGGAGAAGCTGCAGCCGAGAGAATCAGTGCAATTCGGAAATCAATGCTTGAAACAAATCTCCTGCAAATTGATTGGTCAAAGGGTGACAAAATTTGAACAATCGAAAACTCTCCATCACGATAATGATTCGGATACGTTTCATCGGAGAATCTGGGATCCAGGTTTGCCATTTACACTTGTCTTGGTGTGATTGGGTTTTGCAGCTTATTGTTGGTAGGGTTTTATGTTTTATTTCTCATTTTGTTCATTTGGTACGATGGGATTTGATTTTGGAATTATATTCAATTAGAATTAGTTGACGAAAATTGTGTTTTATTGGTCCATTTCCATGCTTATTATATGTATTTGTTCTTGCAAAATGAAAATTGCCCGTTCATCTATTTTCTCTTTTGACACTCGGAGTTCTTTGGGATGACAAACTCAGATAGGACCAAAACCGACATTTATGAGTAAATCTAGTCCAGATCTGCCAACTACAAACAAACAAATTGATGGTTTTTTAAAGTTTTTATGATAATGACTCTAATTAATTAATGAAATGAACTATATTACTTTATAAGTACTTACAATTTATTAGACAATCATAATTAAAAAGTAGAAGATTAGACAAATATAGCATTTTCTTTATTTATCATTATTCGCAAACCCAAAAGCAGCACATAATTCAGTAAGTACCATCTGGTCGATCCACAACTGGAGTGCAAAAATAAGTATAACCCAAATCCAATAAAGATAGACAAAAAAGGTTTAAGAAAAGACATCTGGATCTAAAGCACGCTACAATACACAGTAGTGAAAAAGAAATGACCAGTTTTCATGCCCTTGCCACGGTGGGGAGAACAAAGGAACCCAGATGATCATCATTTTACACGGAAATAGATGAAATAAATCTCACTTATAATTTCATTGCAAAACGAGGAAAATGTAGCAATGGAAGGCTAAAAGTTTACCTTCTCTTGAACTTGGTCTAGTTTTTTGTCGAGCTTTTTGGGCTTTCTTTTTCGATGTCACTGTCATTAACACCAACACTAAGCGAAGATGAAGGATCGCATCTTCCCTCCTTGTACGTCTGATCATCACACTCATCGACATCATCTTCGAGAAACGAACCATTCCGGAGGAGTTCTTTTACTTTCCGAAACTCGCAATAGTGAGCTCTTCTGCGCTCCTTGAAACTCATGCCACTCTTGTCTATCTCGGAATCTGAAATCATTAACAGTCCCGCACAAACAACTGTCATAAACCTACCAGGAGCAGATTGTGTCAAGGGTTGCTGAAGGAAAAATACAGATGATATGGAAAGTAATTCGCCACATGCTACACTAGTTACGATCAAATGATCAAGCAGACAAGAAAGAAGCAACATTATTAAAACCATAGAACCTAATCAAAACCTTTTTTTCTGCAAATAAATATTGTTTATCGCATTAATATATATTAGAACAAAAGTCAAGTAAGAATTTCAGAAATTTCAATCGAAATAAGGATCGAGGTGGTAAAAAACACTCGAAGCATTACGCTGCTTACCAAAATGGAAAACTAATGAAGAGCTTTTATCTACACTGAGTGCTTCAAATGAGAAGACAAATCATCCATGTTCCTTTTCGGATAAAAACTTTGTATTAAAACCAAAAGGTTACAGATAATAGAAAGCTATTTCTTTGTAGGGGGAAAGAACCAGGTTATCTATAAAGATCACTAAAATGAAGGAATGGGAAGAAAAAGATAAACCACTACCTTCAGCCTCTGCTTCCATTGCATCGGCTTCGTCGTCTGATGAAGACCAACCACTATGTTTTTGGTCGTTCTTACCACTTGAAGAAGCCACATCGTTCAAAGCAGTTCTGATGGCTTCTGCATGAACTGAGTCGCCGAGGCAATCATCAAAGATATCCCGCATAGGTGAAAGAGATCCTGCATCAGATAAAAGATTTACAATAGAGAGATAGTAGGAGGATATAACAAATATCAAATGCATAAGATAGATATAATAAAATAAAGTAATGAAAGGCACGACAGAATAGATCTTTGAAGAATGAACTTCTTATTTTCATCATGGTCAAACATTACAGGATGCTGAATTTATAGAACTAAAAGATGAAGGTATTGCTGAAACTAACTTTAGAGCTAAAGTAAGATTCACAATTTTCAATAATAAAAGAATTAACCACCCAACCGAGTTTTGTGTTTATCATGAATAAACTCTGAGATGGTCTTCCATTGGAGGAAGACAACATACCATCATCATCAATCATGGGGTGGTATGGAGTCTTGGGTTCAGTGATTTTCTGCCTTACAGGTTTAGTTGCCTCGATTTTTTCAAGATTTTCTTCATCCCATCTTACACTTACACGCCCACGGTCCCTAGAATAAAAAATATCAGCTTAGATTTCCTAAAATTGTAGCTACTAAGGATTTTTTGCAGTCACAGACTGAAGATAACTAAGTATGGACATCCAGAATGATCCTTTCGGGAGCCATCTAGGCAAGCCGTGAAGATAAAAATCAACAACCGAAAAAAACGTTCATTAGGTAATTAACTCAAATCACATCCATTACTTCATTTGGAAACACTTGAACTCCCAGATGCCAAAGTCAAAAATGCTATACCGCACCTCCGTCGATCACTGGAATAATTACACAACTTCACACATTAGTTTTTTTTTTTTGCAAAAAACTAAATGAATACAAATGCAGCATGGCCAACGACTTCAACTATTGTATTGCTTTCAGTTATGTTTTATGATCACGTAATCAACTGAATTTATATAGCATTTTCTTTGCACAACCAGATAGAGTATTCAACAAAAGTAACCCATTCCTCGATCCCTGATTTCAATATCTTAAGTTAAGAATAATTTCACCTAGCCAAAATATATGCGACTTGGCAAAAACATAATGCCAAAGGTTTTCTTCTCAGCTTACTAGCATAAAATATAAATGACAGACTTGAGTTAAGAAATTCAAATCATCTCGTGCTTTGGAAAATCTCATTTGAAGATCTTTACCACCAAAATTCAATTAAATAAATAGAAATTCACACAACTAACCAAACCAAAATTATAATTACTGACCAAATAAAGCGCAGAAAGCGGCCAAAAGAATCATTGTGACATAATTAATCAATCTCAAGATGATAATAACGAAAATGAAAACCTCGTAGATTCAGAATCAAACAGAACGGATTATCGCTAACAAGTAAAATGAAATCTTCCAACGAAAACTTCAGGTACAACATCTCCAAATGGCAACTACAAAAGCCTCAGTTCAATCGCCTTTTTCAGGGATTTATCAGCAATGAGATGGTCAAAGTAAGATCTGAGACGACGAAAAATGAAAGCAAGGAGAAGAAGGTTTAAGATGCAGTACCTTTGGGAGAAATGGAGATCTTCCGGGTGGGAGAGACCAGTTCGTCCCTACATATCAAATATAAAGGAATTTACCAATATACCCTAATAAATATGCATTAAACTAGGTAATTACTTTATCAGCTTAAAATTATCGATAAAAAATAAATATTAATTTACTCCCTAAACTATAAACTAACTGTGGTAGATACCTTATAAACATTTTTATTAACATGTTAACTCTTTTAATATTTTGGATTTCGATTTCTGAATTTTTATGTCACCCTTGAAATAGAACAAGCAATAATTAAATAATAAATAAAAAATTACTTCCGAATTAGTTTCTTGGTTAGTTTGATGAGTTCTATCAAAAGAAGCTAGGATCTAAATAACTCATAGAGCGGGTTAGTTAGAAGTAAGCAAAATCGATCCAGACTACTAAATCGGAGTACGATTGACTTATTTTGGTTTGTTTTGGTCAATTTTATACAAAAAAATAGTTTTTCGGTTTGTATGAGTGAAATTGATTTTAATCGGTTCGATCTTGATCTGCAATGCCCTAAGACCATCAACCCGGACCTAACTATTTAACTCACCTAACCATGAGAAGTTGACAAGTCTTTGTCGAAGTTTTTAAGGTTTTTTTATAAACAACATATTCCAATGAAAATTTACTGAGTTAATTTATATCCATTCATTCAACTAGAATTGTAAAACTGATCTTAATAATAAAACACTAGAACTTTACAAAAAAACAAATGTCAAATATTCACTTTCTACTAAGAAAATTAATACACAGGCAAGTCATAGTCAGTTCTAAAAAAAACCAAACGTCAATGGTCTTTCTTGTACCCAAAAAGCAAAATCCCTCGCTTTCAGAGCCGGCCCGACAGTTTGTGAGGGAGTTAAATTACGGTGACTCATCGGCACAGAAATATGAGGTCTTTACCTGATATCCCAAAAAGCTACCCCGACATTAGAGGTAACAACTCTTATACTAAGACAACGCAGACGTCGAACCTAGGTTCTTGTAACTAACCTATCATTTCTGAGTCAACTGAACTATGTCAGTGCAGACAATCAATAATGTCTCTAATTCTTCAAAAAACTGTTTCAACACTGCCCTCGATCCCAGCTACTCTACTTCCATAGGGTGAGTTCGATTTTTATTTTGTAAAACTTAAAATGACGTTCTTTATGAAGAATTGTCATATAATTTCACTTGTATATGATGTTGTCATTTATAGAATTGCAAGTAGATTGATAATGCTGAGGAGATTGTTCCAACGCTTAAGATCACAAGCTGTGATATCAAGTTCAAGGCCACCATCTACATCAATTTCTTCATTTTTTTCCATTTGAATCCTGCTTCCACGAAAAAAACAGAAGTTTAAAAGCTTCCCTTTGATTTTCTTGTCATTCTGATTGGTTTTGGATAGCTAAATCTGGAGCACGAGCTCTTTTCATCAATGGCTGCGGCTCTGAAATTACAGAACACGATGAAGATTCAAGAAAATAGTAAAGTTATTGGTGATAAACATCTGAATTTTTCAGAGCAAATCCGTAAGAGCTTACTCGAAATAATGGCTTTTGGTCTCACTGCTCTGCTCCAGTTTTTCATATTTCTTCTTCTTCAACACCAGAAATGGCTTCTTCAAAGCTACTTTTGTTCCTGTTAGTTCATGATATCCAACAGTGAAAGCATACACTTCCTGAACCCTCCCCAAAAAAGAATTAACGACTCTTAGCAATCGCACAATAAACTCGCGAACATGTTGAAACGAACTCGAGGTTGATTTTGTAAACATCAAAGAAAAGAACTGCGCGAGAAAAAAATGCAGCCTCAATAATTTGATGTCTAATTTCCTAAAGTTTCCCATCGATCTAGGGTTTTTTTATCCTACAGTCAGTCGAAGTCAATTACCAAATAACAGAGAGCAGAACGACGGAAAAACTTGATTTCGAAGGGGAGTGAGAGACTGATTTTAAATCGGAAAGAAGAACATACCTGATCGGAAGGGCGGCAGAGAGTTCCGATTTGGAGGTTTTGGAGGCGATCTTCAAAGCAGGGCTGCACTTCGACGACGCCTTGCAGACAATAATTGCCCATTCAGGACATTTCCCTTCCCCGCAAGAGCACTTCAGTTTGATTTGCATTCTTCTACATTCCGATGAAGAAGACGCCGACGGCGACGGCGACGGCGACGAGGACGGCCACTGATCTCTCTAGAAATCGGAGGGAAATTGGAGGGCACTCCCGCCAATGGGCGTTTGATCAAAGTTGGTGTCCATACGGTGTCGTTAATATGATGCGAAGTAATTAAATATCAATTAAATTATGAGGTATTAATCTACAAGCACAAAGATAATTTACTGGAAGAAGAATAATAGATGGCAATAAACCAAGGCTTCCCTGAAAACGAATCTAAATCTTAAAATACAGACGATGAAAATTTAAAAAAAAAAACAAATCCTTAAAAGATGTCCGAGATAATCTCAGTTGTGAAGTGGGTTTGGACCGCTTGGAACACTTGGATGAGAGAGAGAATGAATATGAAAAATCTGAGCTTTGAATTCCGCAAACGGAGAAGAAAAGGAACTGAGCCGCCATGGAAATGGCAGGGAGGAGCTTCTTTTTCCCCCTCCTCCTTCTTCTTCTTCCCCATGGCTATTCCAATCAAGGTTTCTGCAACTGCAGAGCTGGATCAGCCCTACGAAAATGGAGAGAATGATGAACGAAAGAAGAAGTTTTTGAATTCCCATTTCTGAGTTTTCGCAGCAGATTGTTTAAAGATGGCAGAAGACCATTGCTATATGTCTGGTTTTTGGTTCAATGTCTACATTTTATGTATATCATTCATTAAATACTACACTATAATATATATATATATATATTCTCAATATTAGGGTATGTTAAATTGGTGTACAGTAAGTACGATTCCAGGAGATTAAATGGAATTAAAATACGATGCACCAAGGTAGAAACGCAAACCGTGTCATCATAAATGCAACATTATTGATGTTCTTCCGTGATGTTTCTCAGAAAGTTCTTCTGAGAATCTCAGATTTTGGTGCTGAGATCCTTAGTATAATTTTGCAATTCTAGTAGTGATCCTCATTGTCTGATCAACGCTTCATCCAGATTTCGTCACATTTTTTTCTTATTTAATTAGAATCGCAACCTGTGTAATATTGTATTGGGGTCTCACTAAAACTATCTCAAATAACTCAAACATAATGTAAACCGGGTCGTGACAAAAGAGGGGGAGTTCATCTCGAGACATATGGGTATTGAGATTTATATACATGACTCGAGATGTCGGAATATTTTAATTTTTGGAATATTAAACTTTAATATTGATTAAATAAATCCGAGCTAACCTCAAATGTTATTGGAATATTCTAATTTCTTACAAAAAAAATTCATATAAGATAATATTTTGGTAAGTTTAATAAATTTTCATTATTTATACAACATAAAGAAATAATTTCTGTATCAAATTCAAATATTTTGAAATAATTATATTTATGCAATAAATGTATCATTATTTTATTTTATATTGTTGTTTTTATCATTTCTGAGTTCAATTATGAGAATTTTAAAGATATTATGCTTAAAATTATATTAGAGTTTCTTGATTTCATAGGAGAGCTTGAGAGGTCCACATGGAGGGGCCAATCACATAAAAGTGTGACATAAGTGCTATGTTTTCTCATATTAACTATAGACCCACTTCATTGCTTACACTCAACATTGCCATTTAATTTCTTTTAGATCTAATATTAATTTGTATTGTCCCATCCTACACCTTTTTTGGTTAGACACTAGCTTTTACTTAGTTAATTTGATTGATATTTATCCAATAATACTATTAGAGTTACCTTATTCGAAGATACTCTTATAAGACTGAAATTGAAGCCAAGGAAACGATAATCTAGGTTGTATTACTTTTCCTCAAATAATTTTAATGGCTAAACGATATGTGCCACAATGAACGAGTAAGTGAGATAATTAGTAGAGAGAGTTTCCGGACGTTGCCCTTTTTTACGGTTGTTTAACCTTATTCAACCTTAATCTTTCTATATATTATTCTACGAGCAACAACTAGTGGATCCCTCTAACCCCTCTAAAATGTAGCTCTATATGTTAAGATGATTATAAATATACAATGTAAATTCGTTATAAGCTTTGTCGAATTCTCATACAAGCTTAAGATAAGCTCTTTTATACTTTTAAATAAGTCAAGTGACCCTTTTTGGTACCGCAGTTCTTTTCATAACTCACAATTTTATTACCATTAACTTTTCATTGTTTAGACATAGTGGACAACAAAATGATTTGTGTCCTTCATTAGATTCATAGCACGTGTCACGTTTAGCGAANATTAGATTCATAGCACGTGTCACGTTTAACGAAGTCGTCAAATAAAACAGCAAGAAATTCACAATTCTCGCCCATATCAATAAAAGATTGTTTACTTAAATAACGTTTGTCGCGAGATTAATTTTCTCATTTTTGGAGCCGTCACAATTGACCTAAAAGGATTTTAGTCGACACTTTCAATAGTTCGACATTTTATTATTTGAGCTCCAACCACTTTGGTTGACCTAAAACTAAATTTGTGTTCACCTAAACATGAATTTTAGCACTTATGTTTCCTAAAAATAACTCGAAAGAACTCCGTTTTAAGTGTAATTAAAAAGGTTCAAACACTTGTGTTAGAAACAAATACCTTTATAGAGGATACTATCAACACCACATGGCAAAACCAGGGAAAGTTTTTTCTGATTAATCTTTGCAAGAAGAGCAGCAAAATTTAGCTTTGGCAAACCTGAAGTATTCTTGGATTGAACTCAACTCGAATGATTCGATTAGTGCGCGACAGGGTTTTACACTCATCCAATGACTTCCGTGTCGACATTTCCCGCCATACCTAACCTTGCTCAAGTTAAAATGTATGAATTAATTTACCGTACTATGTATTGCATTAAAAATATGAATGAATTAATTTCTATAAATCCTGAATTTTAATTTCTTAAAAAATGGGAGTAATTCGTGCGCTCGGTTGCTTTCATAAAACACGCTTATGAGGAGTAGCTTTCATACCTGTCGCCTGTCGCCTGTCGCCTGTCGGTAACAATTTCACCTAATTTTTATTTATTTTTTCCAATTTAATATTATTAAACATTTATCTACAAATAATTAGGACCACGAGAAGACAAACAAGATGGGCTGTTTACCATTTAAGGTTTCATTATTTTAGCATTTACTTCCCAAATTTAATTGTTTATAGATTGTATGCCATAAATTTCGCCCTATATTGAATAATTAGATCAGCATTTACTTATATCATTTGGTCTTATTTCAAGTCAACTCAAATATCGAGATTTGTTTTTGTAAAATTGTCCAAATCCAATCAAGAAAATTAGAAACAATATTAATTATGTTTCTTGATTTAAAAAAAAACTATTTTATGAAGATACAAATGAAAGTTTAAGTAGGGGTGGGCAGCCCGAACCAACCCGGAAACCCGAACCACTCAAACGGTTTGGGTCGGGTTTGGGTCGAGCTTTGGTTCAAATAATCAATTTTTGATCGGGTTCAGTTGTGACTATTTTGGTTCTGTTTGGTTTTCGGTTTTTGTTTGAAAACTCAAACCAAACCGAAAAACCCGATGTCTGCAAAAGACAGTCGACAGTTTGCAAAATGCGATCGACACTTTGCACATCGACCATAACGAATTGTTACAAACTTACAAGAGTTACAATGTATTTACATTTGTAATTTTTTTTTAGTTTTATATGTGAACCAAACCAAACCAACCCCAACCCAACCCAACCCGAAATCGTTTGGTTTGAGTCGAATTTTTTTTTTTCGGTTTGGGTCGAGTTTTGGGTTCTCATTTTAACCCAAAACCCATTCGGGTTGGGCTGGCCAAGTGAGAATCCAACACAACCCAAACTGTGCCCACCTCTAAGTTTAAGCATCCATCATCCAACTTCTCAGCTTGTTTTCATAAACTTAAAGCTTATTTTTGCGCAATATATGTTCTCATAGATTAATTCAATTTATACTTAATAAAACCGAACAAATTCGAAATATATGCACTTGACATTTCTAATTTTTTTTACATGCAATATGATGAATAGAATATTTATAAATTTATTATTACTCATTTGCTTCATTTGTCATAAAATTAAATATTCTAATGCTACTCATTCACATGCTTCAGGTTATTATCAAAGGGGCGTGTCAAGCGGCACCCATATGCGTCAGGTGGAACCTATCGCTTCACGTTGAGACACAACATTTATAATATTATGAGACAATATTCTGTAACGTTTTATGAATTTTCAACATTTATATGATTTACTATAATTTTTTGAATGCAAATACATTAGAAATCTTTTTTCAATTAAAAAATTCTACAAATTTAAGAATAAACTCTCGTGATGTTACTTTATTAAACTGCAAAATGATTTGAAAAAATAAGTCAACCTCAAATTAAATACGAGTGAAATGAAAACATATATGTTCTTATTTTACTCGGATTTTGCAATTCAAAAGTTGACTGAAATTTGAAACTCGAAAACATAAAAAAGAAAAAAAATTGGTAAGATGGCGAGATCCACAATTTTAGCAAGAGAAAAATTTGGTTAGATGGCGTGAAAATACAACGGTGCAACACGGAAAATAGTCGAATGAGCGTAGCTTTCTGAATTTTAATAAAGAAATGCAAAATATGTCCAAATCACGACGAGCGCAAAGTTATGGTAGTGATTTTACTTTTTTGAGTTTATGTTTTTGGTCACTATCTTGAAAGTGCAAAATTCAGGCAAAGTAAGAACGTATACATTTTTAATTTACTCGTATTTGATTAAAGTTTGACTTATTTTTTAAATTTTTTTACAGTTTACTATAACAACATCATGATAGTTTATCTTTCAATTTGTAAAATTTTTTTGTTGATGTAGTGATTTTTTATTAATTTATTCAATTTTTATATTGAAATAATTATAGTAAATTATAAAAATGCTAAAGATTTAAGAAACTTTG
>QAOC01041566.1:2225-21458 GCA_003255005.1 Begonia fuchsioides | reverse complement strand
TTTTTTTTACATGCAATATGATGAATAGAATATTTATAAATTTATTATTACTCATTTGCTTCATTTGTCATAAAATTAAATATTCTAATGCTACTCATTCACATGCTTCAGGTTATTATCAAAGGGGCGTGTCAAGCGGCACCCATATGCGTCAGGTGGAACCTATCGCTTCACACTGAGACACAACATTTATAATATTATGAGACAATATTCTGTAACGTTTTATGAATTTTCAACATTTATATGATTTACTATAATTTTTTGAATGCAAATACATTAGAAATCTTTTTTCAATTAAAAAATTCTACAAATTTAAGAATAAACTCTCGTGATGTTACTTTATTAAACTGCAAAATGATTTGAAAAAATAAGTCAACCTCAAATTAAATACGAGTGAAATGAAAACATATATGTTCTTATTTTACTCGGATTTTGCAATTCAAAAGTTGACTGAAATTTGAAACTCGAAAACATAAAAAAGAAAAAAAATTGGTAAGATGGCGAGATCCACAATTTTAGCAAGAGAAAAATTTGGTTAGATGGCGTGAAAATACAACGGTGCAACACGGAAAATAGTCGAATGAGCGTAGCTTTCTGAATTTTAATAAAGAAATGCAAAATATGTCCAAATCACGACGAGCGCAAAGTTATGGTAGTGATTTTACTTTTTTGAGTTTATGTTTTTGGTCACTATCTTGAAAGTGCAAAATTCAGGCAAAGTAAGAACGTATACATTTTTAATTTACTCGTATTTGATTAAAGTTTGACTTATTTTTTAAATTTTTTTACAGTTTACTATAACAACATCATGATAGTTTATCTTTCAATTTGTAAAATTTTTTTGTTGATGTAGTGATTTTTTATTAATTTATTCAATTTTTATATTGAAATAATTATAGTAAATTATAAAAATGCTAAAGATTTAAGAAACTTTGCTGAATACTATCTCGTAATATTTTAAATGTGTAGTCATATTTTCAAATTATTCAGAAAACATTTTTCCTATAACAAATAGATAAAAATGATTAATTTTTATAAAAAAGAATTCATCGTCCTCATATCTCAGTGACTTGACTCGCCTTAATGTAGCGTGATAGGTGCCACCTGCCGCGTATGAGAGTCACTTTCCGCGCCTGTTGAGCGAGGACGATTACATCTATCGCACTCTTCTTTTGTGCCTCAATGTGATGCGGCAACTGCTACCAACACGAGGACGGTCATACCATGCTAGAGTGGCCGGTGGATCTGCTAAAAATTGATAATTCAACGGTGTTTTTGGATTGAACCCAATAAAAAATTCTGCATTTCTTAGCTATAGCTGGAAAAATAGTTTGGTTGAAATTAGGAAAACAAAATGTACTAATGATCCTCAAATCACCAGCATAAAAAACATGAAACAATGATAACGAAGAATGCTATAATGTCATGCCACTCGTGAAAAGTTAAAATAAATAATTGACAAAAAAATAGTGTTGAAATAAAGCTTGAGGATAAAATCACGTCAATTTCTACCGAAGTCGATACTATTTTACTGCTGTAGCAGGATTCTACAAAAGCATGAAAGTGTTGGGTTTTATGGAGTCTAATATAAGCCCATGTTCTTTTGGACAGTTCAACCTCCGCCGTGAGGTTGCCGGGGGGTAAGGGGGGCGGAGCCCCGGGCCCATGATCCTCTGTCTTTGTTTACGCCCATGTCTGTAACCCTAATTCTGAAGAAACCCTAATATATTGCTGATGAGACCGTCGTGGAGGTTAACCGTTTGGTGTTACCACGAAAATCCCCTGTGTATCTTTCTCTTATTTCTTCTCCTTAATCGTTGTCGGTATTCTAGATCCTAACAGAAAGGTCATCAACCAATCGAAGTGAAATGACTAAAGCTTAGGCAACCCATTTGTGATCATCATTCTCTTGATAAGCTAGACGTTCTTGTCTAACCACATATGACAGAGACTCAGGATGAGCAAAACCAAATCTAAATAGAAAAACCTAAATGAACCTTGCGAAAATAAATATAAATTTTGTTCGATAAAAGAAAATCCTCTGTTACTGGTTTGGCTGTCCGTTTGAATCAATCAAATAAAAAAAACATATCCGAACCAATTAATTATTATTATTGTAAATAGTAACGAAACAGTTGATATCAGCTAAAAGAGAAAATCAGTAATCAAAATTTAGAAGATTTGCAGATTTGTATGTTTTTCACTAGTTAATATCAATATTATGAGTTCATTAATATACTAGTTTATCTTGATTTTATATTTTACTTAATGAATTTTACGATTAAAGATAATAGACATATATATTTACTGAACTTAACCGTTAAGTTTTTATTTAGTTTTAGTTATGTTTGAAGGAAAAAGATAAAATGATTTTATTTTATTTAATATTGCATCTTGTTTTCAAATTTGATGAGTTTCTACGTTAAATATTTTGGTGATGATAATGAATAATATGAGTTTATTAGATTTAATATTGCACTTTTATATTATATTTTGCTTAATTATTTTTTTAAAATCGTAAAAATCTACCATTTCGTATGATTTCATTAATGGAATAAAACCCAAAACAAATGGCAATCAAATTGAATATTTTGGTTCAGTTTCTCCATATTGGGTTTCAACTTTAAAGCCAAAAAGTAATCGGTTCGAATTAATTTTGGTTAATACCAAATTTGAATCGGTAAATGCTCACCCCTAAGAGAGACAATGAGTTTGATAACATTACAACATTTTAGATGTTCTTCTTAGATTATTGTCTCCTTTACTTGAGAGAGCCTACATAGATTTATTGTGGGTTAACCAAAATGTGTTGTACTAAATAAGAAGAATAATGTTTGCTTTTAAATCATGTATTTTTCACTTTGTCAAGCACGGGTATTCAACATCAAAGAATTGTACCGGGAGGTGGCACATTTTGTCTACTTCTTATAAGCTTTGCGATTGAAAAACAAGAACTTTGGGTTTGATGATGTAAAACTGATTTTTTTAATTTACTTTTAATGGTAAATAGTAATTTACATCATGAACTATAAGAATAATTGTAACAGATATCTTAAATTTCAAAAATCGTTAATGAACAACTTAAATTTTACCATAATATGCATTAATATATTTTTTTCTAATTATATGATGTCAATTAATTTAGTTAGCTATTTTGATCAATTTGGTGAACTTTAACGACTTATCGAGAAATAAAAGACATACAATAATCAATTTATATTTTTATTTAACCCATTTAACTTTGTACTAAACAAGAATTTTCACAAATTTAAATCTTTTTGAACTTTTAATTATCATTTATTACTCAGACATGTTAATTAAATGGAGAAACATAATTAAAAATAACAAAAAAATAATAATTACAGGTACGTTGCAATATTTGTAAAATTCAAAGTATTTATTGATGATTTTAAAATTTAATATAACTATTGCAATGATCTTCCTAACTCTTGTTATAAATTGCTATTTACCCTAGTTTTGAGCTCTCATTGTAATAAAACCAATAAATCAGAACAGAACAGTGCCGCTATAAAGTCCAAACTCTTAGTTTCTAAGGAACAAACCCATGTTCGCTCTAGCCATCTCAACTTGCGCTGCTCTCAACAAGCTAAATCCATCTTTGTACTACGTATAAGGTATTTCAAATAAAGTGTTGAATCTTTTGCTGATTCTCTAAGCTTGAATGTCGTGGATTTTCCTGTGAGTAGTTGGCCTATTAACTATTAAAACATCATATTTGGTTAGGTTAATTGTGATGGAAAATTTATCATTGAACACGATGTCTTTTGTTGTCTACAGTATTTTGAGAATGAAATGGCTGCCTTTTATATTGAATACAAATTACATATCTATCAATGACGATTGGACCGTAGATAAGGTCTTATACTTTTGTCTGATTTCAAATCATGAAGATAATATGATTGGAAGAGAAGTTTATGTTAAGAAACTAATCATTAAAATATTCTATATAAAATTAATTATTCAAAATTAATAGTTTTCAAATGATCTTGTGATTTGAACGAGTGTCGAATCCCGACAAACTTGTCTCTTTCATTTTAGACCAATATGTACCATAACTGAATATAGCAAATAATGGAAAAATAAATGAAAAACGAGATAGCAATATTTTTATGTTGAAAACCTTCTAAATACGAGGTAAAAACCACGACGAGGAGCTACCATAAAACTTTCCCTATGATAATATTGGGTATAGTAAAGTTCTCTCTAGATATTTCTAAAGATTCACCAATATCATTAAGATAATTAATAATCTTGAATAACGATTAATATTATCACAAAAATGATGGATCAACAAAAAAACTTTCTAGAATAAATCTAGGTTAAACTTGAATAGATTATAAGAAAAGGATAACTACCAAATCGTGATTGTGAGCGAGTCTTCGCATTGGAAGGATTGTCTTTGTTTTCCCTCTTCTCTTTTATTTCTCTCTCTCGGTTTTCTCTTCAAGACTTTTATCTTATGAAATCATTACGAGGAAACTCTCCCTAGTGAACTCTTATTAGAAACTTGTAGAGTTTTGTTCTTTACCTTATTATTTATAATAACCTTAGTGACCTATTATTAATCAAGCTCATAAAATAGACTTGACCCAACAATTATCCATGGTCAATTCATTTGTGTGCTCTTATTAACTCACTCCTTGCACACAAACTTCTAGTTTTTCATTAGACAAGGATTTTGGAAGTATGTTTGTTGTATTATCAGTTTTGTGGATTTTCTCTAAGATTAACTGTTTACCCTCAAATGTGTCACAAATTCAATGGCATCCGGGATCGATGTGCTTGGAGCTCTAATGAAATGTTGAATTTTTGGATAGGTGGATTGTACTCTCACTATCACTATAGACAATCAACTTATCTTGTTTTATGTCATGTTCTTCTAAGAACTTCTTCATCCATTGAGCTTTTTTGCAAGCTTTATTGATAGCTATATACTATGCCTACGTAGTAGACAAAGCAACACGTGTTTGCAATTTGTATGGCCAAGAGACGACCTCCCTTGCAAAACTCATCACGAAACTCAAAGTGGACTTGCTGGAATCTATATGGCCTGTCAAATCTAAATTTGCATATCCAATCAAAATCGACTCTCCAGTCTTGAAGCACATACATACCTTTAAAGTGACTTTCAAGTATTGGAGGGTTCATTCATTGCAGCCTAACATTTTTTGCCTGAATTAATGAGAAAATGACTCACTACTCCAACTACATGAGGTATATCTGGCCTCATACAAACCATAATATACATCAAACTGCCAATCACAATTTCATATTGTACTGAGCTCGTCTTTTTTTTCTTTCTTTTATGTAGGAAATTGTTTTCCACTAAGTTTGAAATATTATGCAAGTCGAGAAGAAACAATCTTACCTTGGTTCATGTTGAATCTCTTAAATATTTAATCAATATAGCGCTATAGAGATAACTACAATTTTTCATTATTGTGTTCTTGGGTTATCTTCATGTCAAATATATGTTTTGCCGATTTAAGGTATTTCATAGTAAATGATAAACTTAACTTTCTTATGAGTTTATTGATCTTGCTGATATCATGACCAACAATCAATATGTCATCCATATATAATAGAACGATAATATAATCCTCATTAGAATATCTCTAAACAAACACACAGATATTAGGCGATGTTCTGGTATACCCTTGATCGATTGACTCAACACCATCATCTATCAGAGCATGATCTTTATTAGCAACATCATCACTATCTTGTGTCACATTTCTCTCGTGATCAAGACTAGAGCTGGAATTCGAGCCGGCCTGAGCGAGTCGGGCCCAAAAAAATCTGGCTATATGAACTTGTCGAGCTTTTCGAGCCGAGCATAATCAAGTTGAGCATGTCGAGGTTTTTTTTTTAAAAAATTGGCTCAAACCTACTCGCAAGCCTCGAACCTAAACGAGTTGAGCCGAGCCAAGCCCGTTGAGCCAAAACGAGCCGAGCCAAACGAGTCTAACATATGTAAATAACCTTAATTTATATTTAATTTTTAATTTTTTTTCTTATTATGTTAATGAAAAATTTGATAAATAATTAAACAGCTAGTAATGTAGTGTAAATATTTTATTAGAATATTTAATATAAAAATATATTTATTATTATTAAAAAAAATTACATATTATTGAAAAATTAAAATTTAAAAAAAATTGACATTTGCTTCACTACATATCATATACACTCAACTAGGTTGACACTCATCTAATTGTCAATTACAGTTTAGAACTTAAAAAATTTATAATTTTCAAATTTTAAATTTTTGAGTTTCTCTACTAGAGTAATACATTGTGTTTTTTCACTAATAAAATCACAAATAACATTTCAATATGATTTAGTAATTTTTAACATTGAATAAGTAGAATATCACTAAGTTGATATATGCGTTTTTAATTTTAAGGTAAGAGATTAATCGTTTTACAAAATTTTTTATACTCTTTTTGTTAAGTGTTATAAAAAGTAATAAAAAAAATTACATTTTTAATTGCATCAGTATGGTGAAATAAAAAACATGTGATTTTTAATAATTAAATTTAAATATTACAAACGCAAATTTAAAAAAGCAAAGATTGGCAGCTATCAAATTAAAAAAAAAATCTTTTAAATTGATAAACACAAATATCGTTAGCGAAAGCATTATCTAAACTAATACTAAAAATTCTATCTCTAATATTATATTCTTGTAAACTAACAACAATGTATCGATAAATAGTAATACTTTAATGATGATATTTACAACTACGAAATCTTAATATTATTTATTAAATTGTTATGAATCATTAATGAAATAAGAAGTTACGACTACATATCAAAGTATATTAGGTGCACTTCATAAGTCGAAAGTAATACAAATAGATATAATAAGTGCATACAAAAATAAAGTAATTAATTTATTTTTCATATTAGTATATATTTTAATGATGTCACCTCGCAATGTACTATTAAAATTTGTCTAAGCTCGGGTTAAAATATTCCCTCACAAATTGTTCTTGGAGTTCGCTATCAAACATCAATAGATGTACCTCATTTTATCCTATATAAATTGCAGCACTTTCTCGTAATTTTCATGTGAATACAAAAAATTTGCATTACCAATAACACTTAATTGTAATTACGTACGATCTCTCGTTTGCTCATGTGAGTTATATTTTTTGTAATGTCTAACAATAGTGCTAGTAATTGATTCGTACGTATAATATTTTATACAATATTTGCATTGCGTCTTATTTTTTTAAATTTTTTGCCTATTTTCATTTCTTTTATTTCAAAATATTTCCAAACATCCGAAGTTTTAGTTTTCTTAGATTTAAGTAAAGATGTGTATGCTTGTACATATGTTTGACCAATTGAAAATGCGAGATTACTAGTTCTAATTTCTTAAATGTCATCATCGGAAAGAAATGAATCAAATTGTATATAGTGTGCATCTATATTGATATAAATTAATAATGATTTTTTTTTAAATTGATATCGTTCACTAATTATTCAATGATGACTTAGACATGATAATAACTACTTATAATTCTACAAATACAAGTTTTCCCAAATTTAAAAAAAAAATAGTTCATAAAATAAATTAATATTAACAACAACTTAACAAATTAATTGTACAAATACCTCGATAAGTAAATTCTAATTGCTTAGACAAAAATTGAATATGCGAGAACAATTGTTTGATGAAGTAAGATTGAGAGTGAGAGATTGAGAAAATTCAACGATTTGTTGGTGAAATTTTTTTAAACTACCTACCTAAATTTATTCATAAAAAAATTTGGCCATTGAGGATGCCCAAATTGGCAATAGTCATTAGACCATTACCAATGTCATTCATTTACACAGCAACGATCATCTGTTGCCACTTGTCAACTGGAGAGAGAGAGAGGTCTCTCCTCTCGAGTCATTTGAGACGTGATCTCTCTTCGACGAAGAAAGTTAAGTTGCAAATTGGCAAACGCAAAAACTGGCAAAATAACAGCGATGATACAAACAATCAATGGGATGCAGCATTGATACAAAGAATTGACGGGATGTGTAGAATTGATGGGATAACGGCGAGCGATGGTCGACGTTGATGACGACGAAGATGGGATGATGGACCGTGGTCAACGAAGAATCGACGTCGAGCCCTCGACAGTCGACGCCTACGGTGGATCATTAAGGCTCGAATCGCTACAGTGACAAGCCGGTCGAGTGAGCTGGCAAGATAACCTTCATCTAATCTAACTGGGATCTTTGTAAAATAACTATTACTCTTGCTTTCGATTGAAACATCACCGAACTGATATTTGAGCAACCCAACATCTCTACTTCTAATAATTTTCTTCTCGTTGGGTCACAATGTGTAACCAAATTCATCCCGATCATAACCCAAGAAGATATGTCTAGCCTTGTCATCAGTATGGACATCTTATTCTTTGGATAATGAAAAAATTTCTGCAGACAAATAATTTTAAAAAAACATGAAATTTCTTTTCCACTTCTCATTCTTTTAGGAACATCACCGTCAAGAGTTGTAGCTAGAGAAAAGCTTGGACCTCCTAGAGATTTATTTTCTTGAAATAAACATTAATGTGAATTGAATGAAGAACATTTGACTTAATATTTGGTGGCTAAATATGAAACAAAACTCTGCGTCTTTCCAATAATACAATCAAAAAAAGTTTAAGAGATGTGTCTTGCAAATTTGGTAAGAATTGCTTCATGGTGAGGAATGATATATTCTTCCTGTTGATATGACCAAGTCTTTTGAGCCACAAATTAATGTTCATATCTTTTTAAATAATATTTGTCTATCAATTGTATAGCTTCCCTTGCATGACATAGAATGTATTATTTTTTCTTCCTTTATCGATGATCAAAGACCCTCTCGTGATCTTCCTTCTATCTTCACCCAAGTAGTTACTAAATCCATCATTATCTAACTTTCTAGTTGAGATTAAGTTGAGTCGAATATCCAGAACATGTTTCAATCTTGACATTTCCAAAATCACCCAAAGAGTACATAGTGAACAAATCACCCTGAGAAATAACATAAAATGATGCGCCAAAATCAATGACCTAATCAATATTTTGGCAAATTAGATTGACACAACTTTCGAAAGAAACAATAACTGCATCACTCTTGTGGCTCAAAGCACTAGTATCTCTTTCATCTTTGTCTCCAACAAGTTCTCTTAAAAATATGCACCATTTAATTATATGACATGACTTGTTACAGTGAAAAACATCTGAATTTTTTTTAGTATTAGACTTTTCTTTGAATGCTTCATGTTTACCATATTCCCGTTGATATCNTTATAAAACACATTATAGAAATATATATCAAAATATCATTACGTTCATTACATGTCATAGATAGGCAATAACACAAAACATTCGAGCATTGCCCATCAAATTTCTTAACATAAGTTCTTAACATGATAATTTAAAACGTGTCAATTCATTCAAACAAGTTTTCATAAAACTTAATAAAATATTTAAAACTTTTTTCTTCTTTCACCCACGGGTCGGCACTCGATTTCGTAATCATCCCGCTCCAAAGTAGCTCTACCCACGTATCATGGCACGTGATGAGGACTAAATTCCTCATCCCGAGCTTCATTACTTACATCATAAAGCTTAACTAATGAGCCTAAAGCTCAGTAAGAAATCATATAACCTACATGATTAAAATGCTCATGTCATGCTTAAAATCATGCTTCATTTTGGTCTTTATCTTGATTCTTAACTTGATACTTGATCTTGACATAATAAGCAGGCACACGTAAGGGAGAGAATGACACCATATGACCTTCCTCACGGGCAGCTCACAGAGCACCATATGACCCGCTCGGAAAGGCAGCCAATTCAACTCCACCCCCGAGTTTTCTTAATCTTATTCTTTACTTGCTTGACATTTTTCATGCATCGTATGAGAGAATTCTCGGGATAAGGTATTAACACCATTTGGCCTCCCTCGAGACAGCTCTCCCCATATCTCCTTCTCAACATACGGTTGGACGACGTTTTAAAATCATGCATAATAAAATACTTTCGTAACTTTTCTTAAAACATGATGCATGAATATGAATGCATGCATAACTTGATTATTATCATAAAAGTACATACTTGTGAGCATAATATCATTCAAGAATTCAATGCACAAACATCTTCAAGATAATCATAAGTTTACTTTTATCGTTCATTTCGTGCTTTACGTACTTAGGCGTTACTTATAGCATACGCGTCACAATTCAATGTCACACAAACACCAATCACACTCATATTATTGGGCCGGTGCACGATGCGATGTACCCCAAATAGATTTCATACATATATAACTATAACGTATTCATTTCATACTTAATAATTTAACATCTTAACATTTCTCAATCATTCAATCACATCAACCTCAGTCCTACTCTTCGTGATGTAGACCCTAAAGGGAAAAACAAATGCAAAAAGTTCTTACCTCGTTTTCAAGTTGAATTCCTACTCACTTTCCTTTAATTTCCTTGACTTGTCTTCAAGAACACCTTAAAAATCACAATTAACTAAAATAAGTTCTACATTAAATCGGAATCAATCCGATAAGATCCGAATCTGACAACAATCCGAAAATCGGATTGATTTTTTCATAACCTTACCGATTACCTTATCCGATCCGATCCGATCCAATCCGATCAGATCAGATCGGATCGTCGGGTTGAGTCAGATTCGCCCACCCCTACTTATAAGTTCAAAAGTCTTTTTCAATAATTGAATTGTATTATTATTTATTTTGACTCGAATTCTAAAGATGATGTCTTTTATTGGACATAGATAATGTGTAGAAAGAAGTTCTTGAAAATGATCAAAGCCAAGAAAAATAGCCATAAATGTAAAACTACCATATTAGATATACATTTTGAAATTGGAACAAAAGGCAAATGGATGGCTTGGATTAGATTGGACCACGTATGTCAAAGGGACACAACACCCTCTCTCCACTACATTTCCTACTTAAACTTGAGGTACAAACCATATCCACCCCCCTCATTTTATTTAATTCTATTATTTAATTCTTAATTGTTATTATAATATTCTCCTTCCTCCCACTTTTCCAAGGTCCATTGCCTTTTAATTTTTATTCTTTTTTTATTTTATTTGCAGTCGCCCTTCTTTCCAAACACTATATTTATTTTATTGTCCAAATAAATTTAATTACTTTTTTAACTTTTGATTGTTATTAATACTATATTCATGACGAAATAAAAGACTTTTCCCATGGAAAAAGAAAAATTACAATTTAAGAGTTAAATGTATAACGCAGTGCTATTATTGTTATTAATGTATTATTTACATAAATATAAATTAGTAATTATATAGAAATTGAAGGGAGAAAATCAGGTTAACGACCTTATTTATCCACATCATCCATGGAAATAGAAGATAGATCTTTTAATGGGTGCCTGCCTTTCATTGGTCCAGAAGCTCAAAACCCTCCAAATGCATACGTACGGCTTCATATGAATGGGAAATGAAAAACATACCCACCATTTTCAACCAAGATCTCCGAAGCCCAGATGCAGAAGAAGAAGAAGAGCGACACCCTGATGAAAATGATGAAGAAGAAAGAGCGAGATGCGAATGGGACTTTAGTTTGGCCACCGTTGTTTCTGCGACCTCCATTAAAGCCGGCTCCGACACTCTCGGAGCGACAGAGTTCGACCCCACTGATTCCATTTTGGCCACCGGAGGAATCGCCAGAAAGATTCGAATTTACAGTCTGATTTCCCTTTTACCCCATAGCGAAAGTTTCACCGGCGAGAATCACAGTGTTTCTCAGCTGGATCACGACGAAGCTTGTAGCTTTTACATCTGTACGCCGGCGAAGCTAAGCAGTCTCCGGTGGCGACCCGGAGAAAACGGGCGGGTCTTGGGCTCCGGCGACTACGACGGGGTGGTGACGGAGTACGATCTTGAACGTAAAGTACCCGTCTTCGAGCGCGACGAGCACAGCGGGCGGCGAGTCTGGAGCGTCGATTACTCGAACTCGGATCCTGTTATCGGAGCATCCGGGTCGGACGATGGATCGATGCAGACATGGGACCCACGGTGCGATAGTGGGGAATGCGTGGCTAAGGTACAGCCCAGCTCAACAGGAAGTCCGGTGTGTTGTGTGGAGTTCAATCCCTTCAATGGATCAATCATAGCCGTCGGATGCGCCGATCAGAAGGCATACGCATACGATACCCGGAAAATGGACGGTCCGGTCCGGGTCTACGGCGGGCATAGTAAAACTGTGACACACATTAGATTTCTGAACCATTCAACTATGATATCAGCTAGCACAGACGGGAGTTTAAAATTATGGGACGCCGAAAATTCCCATTTGAAACGAACATACAAAGGGCACGTGAATAATCGAAACTTTGTTGGATTATCCGTATGGAGAAACGGGGGGCTAATCGGGTGCGGCTCCGAAAATAACCGAGTGGTTGTGTACGATAAGAGGTGGGGGCAAAGGATTTGGGATCATGAGTTTGAGCAGGTGGGTTCGGTCGGGTCGAGCCATAGGTTCGTGAGTAGTGTGTGCTGGCGGCAATTGGGTGTGGACCAGTGCACTCTAGTGGCGGCCGGATCAGATGGGGTTTTGCAAGTATTTGTTGCCCAAAGGAAGTCACTTTAAGGCTTAAAAATTAACCTCTTTTTTGTTATTTATTTTGACTTTTTTTTTTGCTTTATATAATACTTTTGAATGGGAGCCCTTTTCGGGATTGGAGAAGAAATAAACGCCACTTCCTTAACAATTTATTTTATAGAATTCATGTAAGGCCGAAGATTACTAGATTTTTGGATGATCCTAATTCTAAGTCGAATTGATGAGCCCATGTTTGAAGCTCATTATGATTTTATTTTCTCAATAAATTAATGCAACTTAGAGTAGCAAAATTCAAATTGTATTTTGATATTTATAGTAGATTTATTCATCTGTCCATAGTTTTTTTGCAAAAGAGTTTTTCTCTCGTTGATCTCGTGTATTAAGCCTTGTTCTCTTTTTTTCGGTAGTCATTGTATTCTCAACAATAACACTAGAAGAGTCATTCATGTAACTTTGTTTAAACGTTAGAAAACAGGTTCCTTTTTTAGAAGTATTCGAAATATCACTAGTTATCTTACAAAATGTATGAATGAAAGATTCTTCTTTTAAAAAACTTATTACATGCCCATCGTATCATGAGATACATTTTGGGAAATATCATAATTTTTGTAAATGAATTATTTCATTATAATTATTTATGCCATACTAAATTATAAAAAAGATAACTATAAATCAAATAAAGTTCTTGGGGAAGCTAATTGAAGATCAAAATGCTTGAGAAAGAGAGCATTTTCTAGAGAAGAGGGACTATTCCGGAGCATTTTATTTGAATGCCTAGATGCAAAACTTATGTTAGAAAATCTCCAAAATATTAGTTATCTTTGAAATTGTATTAATGACATTTGCATTTTTATGAAATTTTTGCAAATCATCCTTATCATAACGCTCGTTTCAAAAGCATGGGAGAAAAAAATGAAGCCAATTCCAGAGAGCTTTATTTAAATATTCGACGGCGCTCTCTCCTTTTAGAAATATCCAAAATCTTAGTGGTTATCTTGAACAAAGTATAAAATGAAAAAAAAAACATTTTTTTCATAAAAAAATAACTACATGTGCACCCTATAATACATATACATTTTCAAAAGTTTCATAATTTATTGATGACGTACGCAACAGAATGAGTTGTTTTAATATTTTCAGGTGTAGTTCGATGTTACAACTTTATTAGTTCAGTGAAATAATTAAATGAAGGGATGCAAATTCTTTTTAAGTATGTCTATCAAGTTTAATTGAGACTTAAACTTGATCAGTATGAAGTGTTGAGCTAGCCCAAAAGAGACCTTTGTGGATGATGAAGTTATTATTGATATTTTTAATAGATTTTGCAAATTTTGATCTCATACTAAAATTTCTTTAAAGATGTAGATTGTCAGAGTTTAGTATTCTACGTTCCCTTTGTATTGAGCCAAGTAGCATGTTTGATCTCTTATAATTGAATTCATGTATAGGTAAAAATTATTAAAATTTGATGATTTAAATTTTAAGTGGATTAAGAAGAGCCAGTATATAAATTTTAGAGTTTTTAGAATTTCTCAATATATTAATGATTAGGTCACAAAATTTATTATACATTAATTTCTAATATTGAATTTCTATTATCAAGTGATTTTTTATCGTTTAAGATTTTTTTTTACATAAATCTTAATTTTTATGTATTTCTGCATTTAATTTTTATGTTCTCCAGGTACCTGCAGAATTTCGGGTATCTTCGGTCACTTATTATTTTGCGGGTATTGCTGAGAGGTGGTGGCGTTCTGTTAAAGTTGACTATCAGAATAAATTTATGCTGTGGGATCAGTTTGAAGCTTTATTTGTTGATCAGTTCTGTAACGTGGAGCATCACCAAGAAATGAAGACTGCTTTTTATGAATTAGAGCAGGGTGATATGACAGTTCAGGAGTATTATGCTAAATTTCTACAGCTAGTGAGTTACATTCCTGGATTGTCTATGGAAGATAAGGTTGTGAGATTTAGAGTGGGGCTCAAACCGAGAATTAAATCCTGGTTAGCTGCCTTGAGCTTCGCTTCTCTACCACTTCTCGTGGCTTCGGCTAAGCGAGTAGAAGCCGATCAAGCGGAAAAATTTGCTGCAAGTAAAAAGAAGGAAGATAAAGGCCAGAAAAGTGGTGGAAAGATTATGAAGAAAGATTTTAGTAAAGGCCAAAGTAGTAAAAGCAGTTCCTCTAGTGGCCTTATTCGGGTAAGCCTGGAGACAATTATATTTGCTATACATGTGGGAAAAAGGGGCACTGGAGGAAAGATTGCTATTTTAAGAACCAGAGTCAACAGAGAGATACTTCGGTTCAACAACCGATAGGGGTGGGCAAACGGGTATTCGGGCCGGGTATCGATGCGAGATACCCAGCCCGAATGGGTATCGGGTAATATACAATACCCGATACCCGGCCCGGACCCGGTAGGACGCACGGCTGCCCGGAACCTTAAGGTTCCGGGTCGGGTTCGGGTAATTTCGGGTACTGAACTCCTGATCTCCTCTCCTCCCTCGAACTCGTAAAGACAAACGGCGCAGCTCTCCTGAGATTCCCCTTCGCCGGCAGCCGTCTCGAGCTCGGAAAACTTGATGACCGGCAGCAATTCCCGGATCAGCAGCGCTGTCATGGACGGAGAATCGTGGGCTCGGCTCTGTATTTCCGGCCAAACGCCGTCTATCTCGACGAAATCGGAGAGACCAAGAAAGTGGAAGAGAGATGAAACGCCGTCTGTCTCTACTTTATGACGTAACCCATTAGAGAAAGTAGATGGAGGAAGAGATTGGGGAAGAAGACCTCCGTCTATCCCACCGGAAAACCCATTTCAGATCCGGGAAAAACACAAAAACCCGGAAATCTTTAAGAGAGAGGAAGATCCTGGGCGAGTTTTATACTGTAATTCTACGAATTTTAGAGAGAGAAAATGGAGGAGTGACGAAGACGGAGACGGAGAATGGAAGCTTCAGACGCAGAATCGGTGACCGTAACATATTAGTACTGGCTGCTAGGAAGGTGATAGAGTGGCTGGCTGTCACGAAAGGGATCGTGAAGGAAGAAATGGGATTGGCTGATGGAATCTTTCGGTGACAAACGGGTATTCGGGTATTTCCACAGTACCCGATACCCGGACTTAATACCCATTTACCCGAACCGAACACCTAAACTTCTACCCGAACCCGAACCGTACCGGGCCCGGAGCTTAAGGTTTCGGGCCAAACCTTAAGGTCCGGCCCGGGTTGCTCACCCCTAACAACCGATGCCGATATCATCTAGTTTTCGTGATAACTCCCAAGGAGTGTGACATCGCCCTCAGTTTGGGCAAACATCTTATATGCCTACTCAACTATCTGGATCTCGACCTCAACAGTATCAGCCTCAGTACCAGCACCAATATCATGCGACCGGTATCAAACCACAAGGGTTTCCTCAGCAGATGTCTGATAGCTCAACCCCTTCTAGTTCAAAAGACAAACGTAAGGGTAAAGCTAAGGTCACTGGTCAGATGTATGCTGTAGCTGATCCAGAGACTTCTGAGCGGCCTGAATGAGGAGCAATTGATGATACGCTTCTCCTTTCTAATACTTTTGTGCATGCCTTATTTGATACTGGAGCATCTCATTCTTTTATTTCGAAAATAATGGTGCGTGCTTTGAGATTGAAATCTGAGAAACTAGAAAATCCTATAGAGTTAAGCACTCCCCTCCATTCTAGCTACCTAGTGGATAAATGGGTTTCAAAAGCTAGTGTCATTATAAACGGACATCAGTTAACAGCTGGTTTTATTATAATTTCTATGGACCAGTTTGATATAATTCTTGGCATGGATTGACTGAGCTGTTATAAAGCTCAGATTGATTGTCACCTCTGGCGGGTGACGTTGACTTTAGATGATGAGACAATATTGATGCATAAGTGTAACCCTCATACTATTCCCAATAATCCTATTCTGCGAGCCTGTTTTGGTGGGAGGAAGAAATTGGAATGCTACGGGAATTTATTTGCTATTGGCGGTGAATCCAATGATGTGATGGCATATTTGGACTTATTGATTGTCCAAGATTTTTCTGATGTTTTTCCTGATGATTTTCCAGGATTACCGCCAAATCGTGAAATTGAGTTTGATATTAATCTTGTGCCCGGAACAGTTCCAATTTTGATTCCTCCATATCGTATGGCTCCTACTGAATTAAAAGAATTAAGAATTCAATTGGAGGACTTGCTGCAAAAAGGTTTTATTCGAAATAGTAGTTCTCCTTGGGGTGCACCAGTACTTTTTGTTAAGAAAAGTGATGGTTCTCTCCGCTTATGCATCGATTATCGAAAGTTGAATCAAGCCACAATTAAGAATAAATATCCATTACCAAGAATTGATGATCTTTTCGACCAATTGGGTGGTTGTGAATATTTTTCCAAGATTGATTTAAGATCTGGGTATCATCAAGTGAAGATCAAAGAATGTGATATTCCTAAAACAGCCTTCAGAACTCGCTATGGCCATTTTGAATTCACGGTCTTACCATTTGGGTTGACTAATGCACCCGCAATATTTATGGATCTGATGAATCGGGCGTTTCGACCATACCTTGATAAATTTATTGTGGTCTTTATCGATGATATTTTAATTTATTCAAAGTCACAAGAAGAGCACATGAGACATTTGGAAATCGTGCTAGAAACCTTGCAGGAACATCAATTATATGCCAAATTATCCAAATGTGAATTTTGGAAAAATGAAGTTAAATTCTTGGGACATATCATTTCTCGTGATGGGATATCTGTGAATCCCGAGAAGATTGAGGCGGTGGTAGAATGGAAACCACCGAAGAACGTTTTTGAAGTTCGAAGTTTCCTTGGGTTGGCTGGCTACTATCGTCGGTTTGTGAAAATTTTTTCATCTATAGCCAGGCCATTAACTCAACTAACCAAGAAGGAGGTGAAATTTAATTGGAGCAACGAATGTCAAATGGCTTTTGATGAATTGAAAGAGCACTTGACTTCAGCTCCTATCCTTGCAGTACCTAATGAGGGTTTACCATATAATGTATATACCAATGCATCAGGAGTCGGTTTGGGATGCGTACTTATGCAGCATGGTAGAGTTATTGCTTATGCCTCTCGACAATTAAAGGCTCATGAGCAGAATTACCTTGTGCATGATTTGGAATTAGCCGCCATCGTCTTTGCTTTCAAAATTTGGCGGAGTTATTTGTATGATGCTAAATTTGAAGTCTTTTCAGACCATAAAAGTTTGAAATATTTATTTACTCAACGTGACTTGAATCTTCGTCAGAGACGTTGGATGGAATTTATTGGAGATTATGATTTCTCTCTAGAGTATCACCCTGGAAAAGTAAATGTAGTAGTCGATGCCCTAAGCCGATATCCTCGAGGGTCTCTTTCGTGCCTCATTCTAGAGGATTGGAAGAGATGTTTAACTCTCGAAGATTTTGAGTTTCAACTCCACGATTATGGGCATTCTGCTAGGTTATTCAATGTGGTAGCTACTCCTAGTCTTTTGCAGCGTGTGAAAAGAATGCAGAAATTAGATGACAAATTAACAGAAAAATTTGATCAAATACAAGCTGGTGAAGAACTTAATGAATGAAGTATTGAGCAAGATAATTGCTTATACTTCAAAAGTTGTATTGTATAACTGAATAATTCTGATTTAAGACAGTTTATTCTTTATGAGCACTAAAATGTCCATGATTTGTCGTACATTATGGGTCTACCAAAATGTATCAAGTTTTGAAGCGCCAGTATTGGTGGAATGGTATGAAACAATGATTTTGTTTGAAGGTGTTTGACGTCTCAACATGTAAAGGCTGAAAATCAGAAACCAGCTGGTTTATTGCAGCCTATGTCTATTCCGGAGTGAAAGTGAGATATAATTGCCATAGATTTCGTGTCTGGACTTCCCAATACCCCTAAACAGCTTGATGCTATTTGGGTCATAGTTGATTGATTTACTAAGCTCTCTCATTTTATTCCAGTGAGAATGGACTTTTCAGCATCTAAATTCAGTAGGCTATATGTCGACAATGTTGTTCAATTACATGGAGTTCCTTCTAGCATGGTGTCAGATCGAGATCCAAAATTTACTTCTAAATTTTTGGAATTATTCTGAAAGAGAATCAACTTGGGAACTTGAGTCTGATATGATAGAAAAGTACTCTCGTTTATTTATATCTTTTTATTAAGTTTGTATTGAATTTCGGGACGAAATTTTTTTTAAGGGGGTTATGATGTAAAAACCCAGAATTTTAAATTCCAAATTTCAACGAAAATCTTTGAAATAATTTGACTAATTAATTGTCGTATACGGAACGTAAATTTGTCGTATATGCCACGTGTGACGACTTGGTCAAACCAATTAAATTGGGATATTTCGGGACGTAATCGAACTACGAATTTCGAATGTGACGTAAGGTTGATTTTACGAAATCAGTGGTCACATAATTGTGTTAAGATTTTTAGTGGAACGACAGAGATCGAACGAAAATTGAAAACGTTACACGAAATAAATATTATGTTTTAATAATATTATATTATTTAATATAATATAATATTATTAATTATAATATAAAATTTTAT
>QAOC01041547.1:48226-78272 GCA_003255005.1 Begonia fuchsioides | reverse complement strand
AAAAGTTCACATTTCCTTAGTTCAGTTTTCATTCATCAACTTCTAAAATGCATAACTTTTTCACCAAAACTCCTATTGAGTTGTTCAACCTATCAATATTCTCCTTTTGATGTCTTCAACAATTTCTTAGAATACCACTTTGTCAATTAAGCTCATTGGTTGCATGATAAAATGGGAAAACCGAAACTATCTCATTATCGATCTTTAACCCGGTTGTTGTTACCAATCTGTAAGTTTCCGAAACTCATAACTTTCTCTACGAACCTCCAAATCAAGAAATTCTTGTTGCTATAGTTTCATCAACGAATCTAATTAATTTTATTAGAAGGACTTAAACTCATTTAAAGAACTTATCTCCTTTAAAATCAGATAACTTTGTTCATCATTCAACATTGATAGAACTTACAGTACTTGGAAAAGTCAGGTGTTACATACGAGATCCTCTCATAATATAATAGCTTGATAGAGAGTTAGAACCTACGGGGTCCTCTCATAACTTGATACTTTATAACTTGATACTTGATAACTTGATCTTCATGCGATGAATGGTGACATTTTGAATGTAAACATTTTTCTTGAAATATGATGCATGAATGAGATGACATGCAAAACTTGACAACTTGACTTAATTCTTGCATTCTTGATAACTTAAGAAATCATGCTTTGCTTAACAACTTAACATAAATCACACATAAACACATGTGTCTCCCAAATGCATTTAAACTTTATTTCTTAACATACTTTTCATTCTTTAGGCATTTAGCCGTTACGTATAGTATACACATCACAATTCAATGTCACAAAAAGACCAATCATACCCATATTATTGGGCCAGTGCACGGTGCGATGCACCCCAAACAGATTTCATACATATATAACTATAACGTATTCGTTTCATGCTTAATAACTTAACATTTTAACATCTCTCAATCATTCAATCACGTCAACCTCAGTCCTACTCTTTGTGATGTAGGCCCCGAAGGGCAAAACACATGCAATGAGTTCTTACCTTAACCGCTATCTTGAATTAATCCACTTGAGCCTCTTTTAATCCAATCGATGACCTAAACCTACAGATCATTTAAGGATGAGAATTCATGTAGCATGACCTGTTTTATTGCATAAAGTCATAACTTTTATCCCAACTTTGATCAACTATAACTTCCTCTATATTGATCCATTCGCGATGCTACGAGTGTCAAATTATTTCTTTAAGAGTCTACTATAACTTCTTAGAAGACACCAAATTCAGAAAATGAGAGTTGCATTGCTTTAAATCCATAACCGGTCGACCGCTTAAATCAAGGTGTCGACCGCTGCTCAAAAAAAGAGAGCATGCATTCTGAAAATCGGTCGACCTAATTTACAAAACGGACGACCTAACCTACAAAATGGTCGTCCGAATTCTTCTCCCAGTTTTTGTCTACAAACTTACAGTATCCATAACTTTATCGACAAGCTACATGAATTCTCATCACTCAAATGGCTATCGACCACTCAAAGCGTTTACTTTAACTCTTATGAAGAACATAAACTCAAATTCGTGCTACAATTTGACCTAATCTCAAACATCCTAACCATGCACACAATCAACCGATTTTCTAACAATATACATGAAATCATTCATATTTATCCACCAATGCAACCAATACAATCATATTATCCTTACTAAACCTAAAAGGAATTCAGAGGATAGAAAGATTACGTTGAACTTCAGTGGTAACTCACTTTCTTACTCTTCTCTCTCACACTATCTCTTTTCTTTCTCAATCTCACTCTCCCCTTGATCAAGACGTGAGAACTTAAAGTAAAATAGGGAGAAGGGTCGTGCTTGTAGGGAAATGACAGACCATGCCTTCTTATCTCTTAATTAAACAAAATCAACCTTTCCTTTACGTCCATCGATCAGATTCCTCCAGGTTGATGCTGACTTTTCAATTCAAATCATGAAAGGTGTCGACCGCTAATCCTTTGCGGTCGACCTGTTTACAAGGTGTTGACCGCTAACCCATATGCGGTCGACCATTTGGCAAGGTGTCGACTGCCAATCTCTTGCGGTTGACCATAATAGAAGGTGTCGACCGCCAAACCTCTTGCGGTCGACCGGATCTTACATGAAGGTAGTCCTTTAGTATATTTATCCCAACTTACTTCATTAATTTACCTAAACCTAGCAATCATCAAACAATGGACTTCAAACAAACACCAATCAAACCCAAACACTTGGGCCGGTGCACGGTGTGATACACCCCAAACAGAGTATTCTTATTCTAATTATTCATAATCGTAACCAATTCACGTGTTTCTAATTTTCCAACCTTTCCGAATAACTTTATCTCATATACCCCTTGAACATTATTCTCTTTATCACCTTCAACCTCAATAACTACCCAACATTCATGAAATAACTCTTAAATATTTACATCCTAAAGTCACAAAATTCTGAAATAAAAATGAGGGTTGTTACATATTATCTTGGAATTTGTCAAGTCAAGTGATCAATTAGCTGATATATTTACTAAACCCTTGGATGAAAAGACCTTCAATGGAATTAGAATTTGTTTGGGAGTAATTCGACTTTATGGTGTTTAGAAACATCATTCTATACCTGTTGTTTCTTGTGACAGCGGTCGACACAAAAGGGAGTATGTCGACCGAACTTAGGTTCTGTCAAAACAGCGGTCGACACAAAGAAGAGTGTGTCGACCGGACTTTGAATCTGTCGTAGAAAGGGTCGACATAAAAATTGGATATGTCGACCGGTTCTTCATTTCAATTATCAATCGGTCGACCGGGTTCGTAGTTGTTTTTTCAAACCCTATCACCTTATTGTCAATTGTCAAAATCCTTCTCGCGCTCTCTCCGTTTTCGGTCAAGCCAATCCTCCAGCCTTTGATTCTCTGTCCTCAAATGGCTTCCACCTCCAAAATTACAGTCAGAAGAAAGAGGGCAGCTACTAAATCAAAGGATATTGCAGCCTCCTCCTCTGCTCCGCCCACAGAAATTCAACCCCCCGAGCTAGATAAATTCTTATTCGGAAAGCAAAGCAGCGAAGATAAGTTTTATTCAATCTTTTAGAACAAACCTATCATTTTAAGTAGGATATATGAGCATAACTCTCTTCCTGGAATAGATATCCAAGAAAGCTGTGAGTTTTTAGGAATTTCTGATCTTTTATCCTTATGTGGTCCCTATTCAGAGAAGGCAGTGAGACTATTCTATGTAAATCTAGATTACACCCAAAAACCATTTATCCTTAAGAGCTACGTATTTGGAAAGAAAATATAATTCACGAGTTATCAACTGAATATAATACTGAATTGTACATCCGATGGAAAAACTGTTTCATATTATGAGAAGCACTCCGAGCCTATAATCATGAAGGATGAAGAGTACTGGCCTTTTCTTAGACAAATCGGGAAGGATCCCGATTTAGTGCCTTATCGACCTAAGGCCAATGATCTTAATTTGTAGCTCGCTTAGTCCATCACTTTGTCACATATAATCTCTTACCTAAGGATGGCTACAGAGACTAGATCAGTAACATGGAGCTGTATGTACTCTTCATGTTCTTTAGAAGACGTCACATAGACATAGGATACATCATTATGCAACGGATGATGGATGTCTTGGATAAGGAATCCAAGTCCTTGCCTTTCAACCTCCTAATAATGGAAATTCTTCGACAAAACGGGGTTGAGATTCCTTCTACTGAGCCAATGACTCGCGTCATAAAATTTGAAAAGTATAGTTCTTCGACTCTTGCTCGAATGGGCTTAGCTCAAGACGAGGATGGGATCTGGCAATACAAAGTGGCCATAGCTGATCCTCCTGCTCGACAGACCGGTGATGATGTTGATATTCATCCCAAGCATAGATCCTCTTCCTGCTCACAACGTATTATCACTTTGATGGAAGAAGATTTTGATTTGCTCACGGGACAGATTTCAAACCTAGCATCCAAAGTTGATTCTCTTGTCCACCATAATGATACTCTTCAAAGGACAGTAGATTCCCTTGCCGCATCCAATTCTGCATTTCATCACAGGGTTGATTTTCTTCATGACAACCTTGAGATGTGGTACTATCAATGGTGTGAATCTACATTGAGGCCTAGTATGTCTGGACCTCCTAATCACGCTCAAGATCTCTCAAAAATTCCTTTGCCGTTTCCCGAACAGGAAGTTTTCTTGTGTATCTACAATGGCTATATTATTTATGTGTCTACCGGCTAGTGCTTGTGTCGACCCCAACAGGATTTGTGTCGATCCAACTGGACAGATCAGCAGTAATCTACAAATAGATGAAGCGATCTCATTTTGAAGAGACGATTTTAATGAGAGAAAACTACGCCGAATTGCTGCCAAAATTTATTCTCGAACTTTTTACTCTCTCAAATCTTAGTACTAAACTTGCATATGTTTCTTGAGATTGAGTGAGTCGGTTTTTATAACAGTACAAATTGTAATTTGTTTTATACTTGAACGATCATTGTAAAAGGGGTGACACTCCTTCAAGAAAAGAGCCAAAGGTTTCGTTGAGACCCGTAAGTCAATCAGAGTGAAGCTCAAGGTTTGAGCGGGAAAGATCTTCAAGGAGGTACCTTAAAGCTCGGACGTAGGCAAGGTTGGCCGAACCACGTTACAAAACTGGTGTCACTCTCTTACTCTAAACTCTATTTATTTGTTTAAGAATTCCGCACTAGAGTTTGGAAATAACTAAACAATTCGCATGAATTTGACTTAGTAAACGAAAAGGTTTAGGTAACCTAATTCCCCCCCCCCNCCCCCCCCCCCCCCCCCACTTACGTTAATCCTGATATTACAGTATGGGCATTTTGAGTTTTGGGTAATGTCCTTTGGATTAACAAATACGCCTACAACATTTATGGACTTAATAAATAGAGTTTTTTTAGAATATCTAGACAGATTTGTAATCGTCTTTATTGATGATATCCTCAAATATTTTAGAAGCAAAAAAGAACTTGGGAAGCATTTGGAGATTGTTTTAGATAAATTGAGGCAGCACAAGTTATATGCAAAACTTTCCAAATGCAAATTTTGGCTAGATCAAGTGAATTTTCTTGGCCATGTTATCACCAAAGATGGTATATCCGTCGATCCAGCAAAGATTCAAACAATCAAAGATTGGCCGCAGCCAAGGAATGTGGGAGATGTAAGGAGTTTTCTTGGACTTGAAGGCTATTATAAAAAAAATTATTGAAGGATTTTCGAAAATTGCTATGCTTTTAACTCAATTAATAAAGAAGAACATGAGAATCTGGTGGTCAGTTGATTGTGTACGAAGTGTTCAGGAATTAAAAAATAAAGTGACCACAGCCCCAACATTAAAACTTCCAAATGAAGATGGACGTTTAAGTATTTACTGTCATGCATCAATGATAGACATTGGATGTGTACTTATGCAAGAGGAGAAGGTGATTACATATGCATCAAGGAAATTGAAAGAATATGAGAAACACTACCCAACACTTGATTTAGCGCTTGCTGCTATAGTTTTCTCTCAAGATATGGATGCACTATTTATATGGAAAGTTATGTGAAGTATATTCTGACAATAAAAGTTTAAAAATTGATTTTTGCACAGAAAGAGCTTAATAAGCGATAGCGGAGATTGTTTGAATTCGTCAAGGATTATGACTTTGAAATTAATTTCCATCTAGGAAAAGCCAAAGTTGTGCCGATGCAGTAAGTAGAACAACAAGCTTCAAGAAAATAGCATTATCGGCTTTATCGGTTGCATTATAATTTGAGATCCAAAGACTCGATCTAGAGCTTATAACAGAAGTGACCAGTAAGATGACTGCATTAACGGTTAGACCTACACTTTTGGATTAAATAAAAGAGGCACAATTAAGAGATCCAAGGTATTTGGATTATAAGTCAAAAATAGATCCTGATGAATCTTCTGAATTTCATTGTTGAGAAGATGGCAAATTATGATCAATTGTGTCTAATTTTCCAACAAGTAAAGGCATAACACCAACGTCCAGCAGGAACTCTTCAACCCTTGCCTATCCCAGAATGGAAGTGGGAACATATTTCAATTGATTTTATTTGTGGATTACCAAAATCTACAAAAAGACATGATGGAATATGAGTAATCAAAGATCACTTAACGAAATATGCCCATTTTTTTTATCAGTGAAGATGACGTTCTCACTACATCAATATGCTGAATTCTACATACAAGAGATAGTGAAATTGCTTTGAGTACCGATACCTAATGTGCCAGATCGAGATTCAAGATTTATATCAAAGTTTTGGAGAAGTTTACATGAAGCAATGAGCACAAAGTTGAATTTTAGTACTGCATTCCATCCTCAAACAAGTGGGCAAACACAGAGGACAATCCAAACATTAGAAGATATATTAAGATCATGTGCACTTGAATTTAATACTACATGTGTAATACCCAAACTTTTTGAAGGAACAAGATCCTAACATCTTAATATATATGTTTATGTATTAATAGCCATGAAACTTAAGTTAATACTATTCTAAATTAATTAGTAAAGCTAACCATAGTTAAAGGATATGACACCCCCACCTTACATTTCTTCATTAATCATTGATATTGTAACAACCCTCATTTTTATTTTAGAATCTTGTGACTTTAAGATGGAAGTGTTTAAGATTATTTTATGAATGTTGCTTAAGATTATTTTGGATATTGGTTGAATTGATGAATAAAAATGAAGGATTTCGTGTAGATTGTTAGAAAATCAGTTGATTGTATGCAAGATTAGGGTTTTTGAGATTCGGTCTGATTTTAGCACGAATTTGAGTTTATGTACTTCATACAAGTTAGAGTAAACTCTTAGATTGATTTATAGCCATTTGAATCACACAATTGAAAGCTATGTATAAAAAGTTATGGATGTCACAAGTCCGCGTACAAAAACTGGGGAGAGCTGCGGTCGACCCCTTATAGGTTAGGTCGACCGAATCTCGATTTAAAAACCCATGCTCACTATTATGTCAACATTGGTCGACACCTTGTTTACCGGTCGACCCCAGGATCAAGGAGGGGTTGACACGATATAACCATCCGAAGTACTAACGATCGACCCGAGGATCAAGGAGGGGTCGACACAATTGTATACTTTCGGTCGACCACAGAATCGAACTGTCGATACAAATAATTCTCGGGAATAGATTCGATCGACACCATGGACGAGTGGTCAACACTTTCCCAATTTGAGTTGAAAATTCAGCCAAAACGTGGAGAATCCTGATTGATGGACGTGAGAGAAACATTGATTTTTGTTTAATTAAGGAGACAAGAAGGTATGGTCTGTCATTTCCCTACCAGCACGACTCCTTCTCCCTATTTTACTTTAAGTTCTCACGTCTTGATCAAAGGGAGAGAGAGATTGAGAAAGAAAAGAGGTATTGTGAGGTGGAAAACTCTGAAGCTTTAGTAATCATAAAATGATGGTATTGGTTAGGTTGGTGGATAAATATGAATGATTTCATGTTAATTGCTGTGAAATCGGTTAATTATGCACAAAGTTAGAGTTTCGGAGATTCGGTCGATATGTCGTATGAATTGGATTTTTTTTCCTTTATAAGAGTTTAAGTAGATTCTTTGAGTGATCTATAGCCATTTGAATCACTCAATTTGGAGCTATGTAGACAAATTTATGGATGTTGCAAGTTTGCTGACGAAAATTGGGAGAGGAATTCAGACGACCGTTTTGTAAGTTAGGTCATCCGTTTTGTAAGTTAGGTCGACCGTTGGTTCCCAATTTCAGAATGCATGCTCTCTTAAAACAGGTCATGCTACATGAATTCTCATCCTTAAATGATCTGTATGTTTATGTCCTCAGTTGGATTATAAAGAGGCTCAAGTGGATTGATTCAAGATAGCTACTAAGGTAAGTTAGTATTAAGATGGTTTGGCCCTTAAGTGGTACTACATTGCAAAGATTAGGATGTATGTTTGATGTAACGCCTAGTTTTTCCTTGCTAAATTTTTTTGTAAACATATGTACCAACTTTTAACAATTTAAGGTAAAACTTATCAATTTGAAATCCTTGAGATAAAGTACGGCGGAAGACTTTTATTAATAAATAATCCAAAATATACTTGTACCTTAATGTTGAGACCAAATTATTACAAAACTATTATAAACTAAACATAGTATTATACATTAGTTTTCAAACAAAACATTTCCATTTACTATAAACTAAACATAATATTATACATTAGTTTTCAACAAAATATTTCCATTTACATGAGCCACCCACCGGTCAAAATCGCACTAACAGCCACAATCTCCAGCAATGGACGTACTTCACCACCTTAAGCATTTATCCCTACATTACAAAGCTTATCTAATGAGCCTAACGCTCAGTAAGTTAATCCATAATAATAAAACAATTATGAGACCTTCATGCATATGATGCTTTATGAAAACAATGCAATTTCATTATCGTTCGTTTCATTTCTTTACTTTCACTTAACAGTCCAGTTAATGTGGGTAATACCGTCTAGGGGAGAGCAGGCACCATTTGGTCCAACCTCTTGGGACAGCCAAACTCAACCCCGCCCAACATGTAACTATTTACGTACATTTCGTTCATTTCATTTCTTTCATTAATGATCATTGAAGGTACCACGGGAGAGAGTAGACAACATTTGGCCTCCCTCGAGGCAGTCTAACTCGAGCTCCTCCTTCAACGACTCGTTGCATATTATCATGAAAATCATGCATGCAAATCATTTTCGTATTTTTCTTAAAACCATGATGCATGAACAATTAAAATACATGAACACGATAACATGCAATAATATATACAATTCAAACATTGCAGGCATTCTAAACATGCATCTTTATTCTAACATAAAAAATCAATAAATCATCAAACAAGGCACACAAACATATCCTCAAATAAATTGAGGTCAGTGTATTGTGCAATACACCCCAAAAACAATCCAGCATATTTCAAAATCATAAATCTTAATCTTTGTAATGTAGTCCCATTATGGCCAATCACATGCAACATTAACTTACTTTAGGTCCTTAGCTTTATTGAAAAAACTTGATCAATATGTTGCTGCACTTGAAAACCTAAAACGCTAGTAACAAAAATTATTAACTTCAAATAACCATAACTTCTTCAATAATGATCCATTTGTGATGCTACGGGTGAAAAATTATTCCTTAAAGAGTCTACTATAACTTCTTAGAAGATACCCAATTCATAAAACTAACGTATGTTGACTTAATTGGACCAAACAGAGGGCATTCACTGTTTGAACCCCTGTTTGGGTCGACCCAAACTGTGAGGGGTCGACCCATGTCGACAAACAGAGACGTCGTGCTTCTGAAATCGAGTTTCGGTCGACCCAAACTACAAGGGGTCGACCCAAACTCCCCCTTGTTTTCGTACACTAACTTGCGATGTCTATAACTTTTCCTACATAGCTTTGAATTGAGTGATTCTAACGGCTATGAATTACTATAAGAGCCTACTTTAACTCTTATGAAGAACATAAACTCCAATTCGCAACACATATTGATCGAATCTCAAAAACTCTAACTTTGTTCATACTTAACTATTTTTCTTATCTCTTAGCATGAAATCACTCGTTTTTATCCCCCAATTCAAATACTACCATCATATTATCCTTACTGAACTTAAAAGAAAACTCAGAGGATGCAAAATATTACCTTGAACTTCAGCTTTTAGAGTTTTCCACTTCCCTTCACCTTCTCACTCTTTTCTCTCATGATAACTCCTCTCTTTCTCAACACCTCTCTTCTTTGACAGATCTCACTTTCCTTTGAGCTTAGAGCAACAAAACGGGAGAAAATGGAAGAGGGTTCGTGGATGGGAGAAAGATATGGCAGCCCATACATTCTTATACCCTTATTAATCAAAAACAATGTTTCTCTAACGTCCACCAATCATATTTCTCCAGGTTTTTGTTGACTTTTCAACTTAAATCGGGAATGTGTCGATTGCTCATTTATTGTGTCGACTGAAAGTATTCCAGAGACTGACTTATGTCGACCGTTCGTCCAATTGTGTCGACCCAATCTATTCCCGAGACTGACTTATGTTGACCTCTCGTCTGTTGTGTCGACCGAACGTATTCCCAAAGAACATTTTGTGTCAACCCCTCTTCGATCCTGGGGTTGACCCAAACACACAACTGTGTCGACCCCACCAAATTCCTGGGGTCGACCTAAAGTATACAATTTTGTCGACCGGACAGTGTTCATAGGTCGACCGGCAGTTAAAACTTTCATAACTTTTGTTATACAACTTAGATTTCTATGATTCAAACACCATTCTTTTTCTTATTAAGTCTAATTTAACTTTGTAGAAAACATAAACTTCAAATTCAGAGCTTAAAGATATCAATTATACAAGACACCGAATAACGCTCTAAAGTTTATATTTCCTTAGTCCAGTTTTCATTTGTCAACTTCTAACGTGTATAACTTTCGGACCACAACTCCAATTGAGTTTTTCAACCTATCAATAGTCTCCTTTTGATGTCTTCTATAATTTCGTAGAAGATGTCTTTGTCATTTAAGGTCATCTGTAGCATGATAAAATATGAAAACTGAAACTACTCAGTTATCAATTTTCAACCATGTAGTTGTTACTAACTATAAATTTCCAAATCATCGAAATTACTATTTCCAAAAGTGTAACTCCACCTCAACATCCATCATTTTTTAACGCATATTGTACCCTTGCCAAAACGTGCTATATTCCTATAGGCTTAGGTTACCCAGAAAAGTGGGGTGTTACATTTGATGTGCATTGTATGTTTGTTTTCATGACATGTTTGATGATATACTTATTTTCATGATATGTTTGATGTGATTTAAGTAATGTTTCATAGTCATATGGTCATGCATCATAGTTTTACAAAATATGAACGAACTATTTTCATGCATGGTTTTACAACGTAGTTGGAGGTAAACGAGATATGATTGGTGGTATGAGATGCCAATTATGTTTCGTCTCCGATGAGTTAAGAACATGAAAAGCCGAAAATGTAAATGACTAGTAGAACCACGAGGTGGAGAGCTCGGTCGAGAGGACTCGGTGGAACCACGAGGTGGAAAGCTGAATCAATAAGCAAGAATAAAAATGTAAATGACTGGTAGAACCACGAGGTGGAGAGCTCGGTCACGAGGACTGGAAAGATGAATCAATAAGCAAGAATAAAAATGTAAATGACTGGTAGAACCACGAGGTGGAGAGCTCGGTCGCGAGGACTGGGTGGAACCACGAGGTGGAAAGCTGAATCAATATGCAAGAATAAAAATGTAAATGACTGGTAGAACCACGAGGTGGAGAGCTTGGTCGCGAGAACTGGGTGGAACCACGAGGTGGAAAGCTGGATCAATAACCAAGAATAAAAATGTAAATGACTGGTAGAACCACGAGGTGGAGAGCTCAGTCGCGAGGACTGGGTGGAACTACGAGGTGGGAAGCTGGATCGATAAGCAAGAATAACGCAATAAAGAACGAAATGGAAATGTGCATTGTTTTATCAACATAGCATACTCATGCATTGCATTTTATAGTTATGGTACTTACTGAGCTTTAGGCTCATAGTTTAGGCTTTGCAATGTAGGGAATGTAATGGAGGAATGGGTGCAAGTGACTGACCAAGGAGATAGAGCAGACGAGTGTCCAAATGATATAGTTTCTTGAGTAACGACCGACGGGGAGTGATGCATGACACACACAAAGTTATATCACAAATGTTTTGAATGTTTTGAAGATGTACTTAAAATGTATTCCCTTATTTTGGAGTGATGGATATACAAATCTTTTGAAAATGAATGTATTTTAAGTTGAAGTAATTGTCTTCCGCTGTAAGTTTAAGTTATTAAATGATTATGTATTTTATTTAAAGGTGGAATTCAAATTTATGTTTTTTTATTATTCGACGGTTTTCCTTGTAAACTGTTTTATAAACTAAAGATAGTTTTTTTTTAGAAATTAAAGAAACGAGTTTTCCACCAATGTAAGTAAGTAAGTAAGAAATCCCGTAACGGATTAAGAAATCCCGTAACGGATTAAGAGTTTTCCACTAATCTAATGGTCGCCAGCAAGTAAGTGAGTAAGTAAGTCTGTAAGAAAAGCAAGCAAGCGGCGGCTCGAGAATCGGGTCATTACAGATATAATTTGAATAAATATTAATCATAGAATATTATTAAATGTAAATTATGATTTTATATATTAAAGTAGTGAAGCAATATGAAAGTGCCACGTGTCACCATTAGATTAGTGCCTAATCATGATTAAGGTGTAATTAGTGAATGATTAAGAGGTAATTAAGGTTTACTAATCATGATTAATTAAGTTGATCTTGAAGATTATATTAGTACTAATATAGATTAATTAATTTAATTATGTGTGATTAAAAGATGATAATTAACGTATTTTTACAAATATAAGCAAAAGTAAGGTCAAATATGAATTTTAACATGGACAAATTGGATAATAAGGTAATTTTACCCTAAGAACTCTCTTGAAAAGCTGAGAAACCCACGAATTCTTCAGCTCTCTTCCTCATTCTCTCTTGTTTTGGAAGATTAAGTGAGGTTCTTTTGTTGGATTAAAGTTTTGGTGAAGAGTTTTCATGTTTAAAGCAAGTTTAGTTCACTCTAGAAGGAAATAAGAGAAAAGAAGAGGAAACAAACGACTCAAGGTTTTCGGTTTCGATCTTCCCTAGTCTGAGGTATAAATTCTAACCCTAAGAGCATGTTTAAATTGATGAATTGATTTGGAATGGTTAATTAAGCATGTTGGTGATGTTTATATCTAGATTATGCAAAAACTTATTAGAAAATTAGGCAATTTTAGGGTTTGTAATTTTACTGGAAGTTCAAGTATTCAAATGACTTAAAACTCTTTTGATGATTTTAAATATACATTTTAAGGAGAATAATGACACGTTAATCACATCAATCCAAGAATTATAACTTAAGTTATGACAGGTTGAAGTTTCTGTTATGCAACAGTTACTCAAAAATAATGTATTCTTGATAGTTTTTGAATTAGGCATATAACGTATGTTTAGATGCTTCAAATTACTTTGATGTCTTCTGAGGAATTGGATTATACATCTCAAGAAACATTCAGAAACCTGAATCGCATTATTTGGATTATTCTAGCTAAAGTTACAATTGATTGAAGATCATGTTATACCAAAGCGATACTTTAAAATTAATAATTATGTTACTTGTGTTTTAGGTTTTCAAGTGTAGCAACATATTGATCAAGTTTTTCAATAAGCTAAGGATTTAAGGTCAGTTAATGTTGCATGTGATTGGTCCTAAAAGGGACTACAATGTTGCATGTGATTTTCCCTAAAAGGGACTACATTAAAAAAATTAGGATTTTATGATTTTGCAATATTCTAGATTGTTTGGCGTATATTGCACAATACACCGACCTCAATTTATTTGAGGATATGTTTGTGTGCCTTGTTTGATGATTGATTGATTTTTGGTGTTAGAATAAAGATACATGTTTAGAATGCTTGCAATTTTTGAATTATATATTTTATTGCATGTTAACATGTTCATGCATTTTAATTGTTCATGCATCATGGTTTTAAGAAAAATACAAAAATGATTTGCATGAATGATTATCATGATAATATGCAATAGGTCGTTGAGGGAGAAGCTCGAGTTAGAACGAAATGTACGTAAATAGTTATATGTTGAGCGGGGTTTGAGTTTGGCTGTCCCAAGAGGTTGGACCAAATCGTGTCTACTCTCCCCTAGACGGTATTACCCACATTAATTGGACTGTTAAGTGAAAGAAAAGAAAAGAAAAGAACGATACTGAAATTGCATTGTTTTTCTAAAGCAGCATATGCATAGAGGTCTCATAAATGTTTTATTATTATGGATTAACTTACTGAGCGTTAGGCTCATTAGATAAGCTTTGTAATGTAGGTGATGAGATAGATATTGTGGATTCTACTTATCGTGGATAGATGCTTGAGGTGGTGAAGTACGTCCATTGCAGAAGTTTACAGCTGTTAGTGCAATTTTGACCGGTGGCAACACATGTAAATGGAAATGTTTTGTTTGAAAACTAATGTATAATATTATGTTTTGTCTATAACTGTTTTGTAATAACTTGGTTTTAATGTTAAAGTACAAGTATGTTTTGGTTACTTATTACGAATAGAATACATTTTGATGAAGTTAAATAAAACTCTTCCACTGTATTTTATTTCAAGGATTTCAAATTAATAAATTTTACCTTAAATTGTTTAAAGTTAGTACATGTGTTTACAAAAAGAAAAAATTTTAAGCAAGGTAAAAACGGGATGTCACAACATGGAGCAAGATGCTGCCATTAGTAGAATTCTCTTACAATAATAGATATCAAGCTACTATCGATATGGCACCATATGAAGCTCCATATGGTCGAAAGTGTCGATCTCCCTTGTGTTGGGATAAAATGGGGAAGCTAAGATCTTGGGCCCCAAAATCATTTAACAAACACCGGATCAAGTTAAGATAATAAGAGACAAAACAAGGATAGCTCATTGCCGACAAAAGACTTACGCTGGTCAACGAAGACGGAAGTTAGAATTTAACAAGGGAGATGAATTAAAGGTTTTCCCATTTAAGGGTGTAGTAAGATTTAGAAGAAAGGGCAAGCTGTTCCCATTTAATGTTTTAAGGTTCCAAGATACATGGTTCTAGGGTTTAAGGGTTAAAGGTTAGTACCAAATCATGAATTACGGGTTCTAGGTTTAAAGGTTAACCCCAGAAAATTCATGGTTCTAGGATAAATTTTGAGGAAAATTTTTTTGTAACGAGGGTAGAATGTAATACAAGTGTACAAGTTAAGTGTTTTTACGCGATCAAATGGTTCATTTTGAAATTGTTTGAAGTGATACATGCTGAATTAAGAGTAGGAAAAGAAGGCGAATCAGAATATGAATCATGTCACTATAAGATTAGTATCAAATCATGATTAAGACATAATTAATAAAAATTATAGGGTCATTAAGGTTTACTAATCACGATTAATTAATTTAATCCTGAGGATTAGCTTAGAACTAATTGAAATAATTATTTAAGCTAAGTACGATTTAAATGATGATAATGAAGTTATTTTAGCAATTAATAGAACACGTAGTGGTAAAATGGTAAAAGTAAATAAATAAAATTGGCAAAATGGTAATTTAACCACATGAACCATCTAGAAATATTGGAGACTGTCTGCTGATCAGCCATTTTTGTGCTGAAGAGAGAGAATGGGTGAAAGAGAGGGAGAAGTTGATTGTCAATGGTTTAGAGAGAGAAAGTGAAAGTTGAAGGGGAAGTAGTTGAAGTTGGCCTCCAATCCTCTGAGGGGAAGTGTTCCTCTCCTCAAGAGGAATCTATTGAGCTAATAATCAGGAGGTATGACCTTATATTATGTGGTTGAGAGTGATTATAGGTATTTACATGATTACATTACGGATAAGTAAGAATTATGATATTATCAATGACTTTGTAAGTTTGTTAAAAGTTTTGAACCATATTTCTATTTATTGGTTAAAAAATCATGTTGGAATATCATATATATGTTTATGAATGATGGAAATTTGGAACTGCAGAGGTTGTGCATAGTTTATCAAACTTACCACAAAATTGTCAATTCTGTGTAATTTAAGATTTCATATCTGAAATCAATGCTAGACTAATCTCATGCCCTAGATGCTTTAGCACGTTTAATTAGACACCTTGGGTGACATATGGGCTTTGAAATTATAGTTTTTCATGATGTATAGAACAAGTTATGATATTTTGAAAGTACGCTAAAACATGGCATCAATTCTGAAAATTGTTTAATGATTTTAGTTGATTGAGGTGAAGGTGATCCACAATTTTATCTACTACTAGAAATACTTGCTAAGGATAATTAATGTAAGTAGTATTGTGTGTGTTTTTCCCCCTAATTGAGTCTACATCATAGAACAATAAGACTTTGCTGTTGTTTTATGCTTTATATGTTAAGATTAGATGCACATATCAAATGCTGTAGAAAAGCATGATTCGGTTTATGATATGATGGATTGTTGTTTTAATGTTATGAATATTACTTAATTGTTTGACATGTACATACCACAAACATCTCATGCATCATGTTTTCTAGAAAGTTATGAACTATTTACATGAGAATTCATATGAAACATAATATGAAAATGGTTGTTTCCAGTTGAGCTCGAAATACAACGAAAAATAAGATAAAAGAAAGAAAGAGAAAGTTACGTAAATGTCATTGGGAAGAGGTTTGAGTTGGCAGTTCCCTTAGGTGGACTAAAATTTATGGTCTCTCAACCCTTGGAATTGAGTTGGCTATCCCCTTAGGTGGACTCAAGTTTGTGGTCTCTCGTTCCTTGCTAGAAAGCCCAATGATAAGGAAAGATAGAAATTAAAGGAATGAAAGACCGAGAATAAAACGAAAAGAAAAGTTTTACTTATGCATATCATGTACATGCTCATGCATATCGTATACTACTTTCTAAGCTTGATGCTCATAGATGATTTTTATAATGTAGGTATGAAGACGTACACTGAGAGGCGTACAAGATGGATCACTTTGTTCATGGTCGTGGTCGATGCTGTTTGAGAGGATTTTGACATGTGGGCAATGATTGTGAAGAATAATAATAAAATTTTAGTAAAAGAAGTTTTCAACTTTGTACATGTAGCTTGTAAAATAGTTTAAGAAACCTAACTTGTTGTAAATATGTTTTGATTAACTGTTTTCATTTTTGCCTTAAACTATTTTTACAAGAAAATGTTTTTTGCTGCAAGTAAAAAAATCAAGAACATATTTCGAGCTAGGAAGGACGTTACAATCTATTCCTTCTATCTCATCACTAGTATGTATCAACAATAGATAAACAAACGCCATGAAATCATATTATTTTACCCCCTTACTTTAAGCACAATCAATGTAATTGAATCTTAGTACTTTGTAATGTAGTATTATTAGGACCAAAAACATGAACACAATACTTACATCAATTCCTTGGCACAATTATAACACTTGATTGAAGCTCCTTATTAACCTCACAACCTTACAAAAAAAACTCAGATAGAAGCTTGAAATTCGTCAGTCTTCTACCTATCACACTTAAATGCGCACAAAAATACATTTTTAGTGCAATAACCTCTCAAAATTCCTCTGATTTCGTGAGAACTGTCTCTAACCTTCTTCAACTTTGAGAGATAAGTGTTGTCTTATTTATTCAATCAAAAACCATAGACCCTAAACCCTGAACCCTGAACATTGAATCATGAAACCCTTACCCCAAATCAGTGAACCTTGAACTCAAAACCTTAAAACCCTGAACCCTAAACTCTAGAACTTTATAACCCTGGAACCTTGTAACCCTGAAACTTGGAACCCTAAACCTAAACTCTCAACTCTGGAACCCTGAAACCTAACACCAAATCCTACAACCATTGAACCTTGAACTATAGAACTTTAAACCTTGAAACCATGAACCCTTAATCTTATACCCTTAAACCCAAAAACCATGCACCCTCAACCATGGAACCTTAAATCCTTGAACTATGAACCCTGATCCCTAGAACCCTGAACGTTGGAACACTTAACCCTTAACCCTGACCCGTGAAACCGTGGAACCCTAGAACCCAAAACCTTACAATCTTAAACCTTAAGACTGTAACCCTTAGCCCTGGATCCATGAACCCTTAAAGCCTGAACCCCTGACCCTAAAACCTTTTAAACCCCAAAGTCTTAACCCTAAAACCTTTAACCCTTGAACATTTAACCCTCAATGCTAACCTTGGAACCCTTGAACCCTAAACATTGAATCTTAAACCATAAACAGTAGAACAATGAACCCTAAATGCTAGAAACCTGAATCTTAGAGCTGTGGAACCATGAACCCATGAAACCTTGAAACTTAAACCCTAAACTCTTTAACCTCGACCCATGAAACCTTCAACCCTGAATTTTCTCCCAAGAACCCATTAAACCCTTAACCTTGAACTTCAAACCCTAAAACCCTTAAACCCTAGAACCCGAAACACTAGACCCTTCAACCCTAAACCTTAGAAACTTGAATCCTAAAACATACAACCTTGGAACCCTTGAACCCTGAAACTCTGAACCTTGGATCCATATATCCTCAAAACCTAAACCTTACAACCCTAGAACCTAAACTATGGAACCCTGAATCTTGAACCTTGGAAACCTGGAACTTTGGAACACTTAACCCTAAACCTTGAACTCTGAATCAATAACCCTGCAACTCTACAACCCAGAACCCTAGAAATCTGAACCTTAGAACCCTATACCATGAACCTGGACACTAAATTATGAAACCCTGAACTTTGAGCCCTAAATCATGGAAGTCTAAACCTTAGAATTGTTAAACACTAATCCCCTTTAACCTTGAACACTGGAATGTTAAACTCTAAACTTTGGACCCAAGAACTACTTGAACCTTAAACCTTGAATCCAAAACTTTAAGCCATGAAACCCTTGAACACTAGAACCCGGGAACTGTTAACCCTAGAATGCTGAACCATGAATCCTTAACCTAGGAACCTTGAAACCCTAGAACCTTTAACTTTAGAACCCTAAATCTTGAACCCGGGAACCTTGAACTCTTAACTCTCAAACCTGGGACTCTAAAACCTTAGAACCCAAGAACCTTGAATCTTTAACCCTGAACCTTGAACCCTGGAACCCTAAAACCTAAACCTTAAAGCTTGAACCATAGAACCTTGAATCGTAGAACCGTGAACCTTGGACCCTAAACCCTAAACCCTAAACCCTAATCCATGAAGCTTGAAACCATGAACCTTGAACCCTGAATCCTAGAACTATGAAACCATGAAACACTGAACCCTAGAACCTTGAACCATGGAGCACTTAATCCTAGACTTTGAATACTTGAACCATGGAAACCTGAACCCTAAACCTTGAACCTTAAATCTTAAAACCTTGAATCCTAGAATGATAAACCCTCAAACTTAGAAGCCTGAACCTCGGAAACCTAAACCCAAAACCCTAAAATCATGATCTGTTAACCCTGAAACTCAAAATAGTGGAACGCTAAACCCTGCAACCCTAGAACTCTTAACTCTAACACTTAAAACCAGAACATTAAACCTTAAACCTTGAATGTTGGGACCTTGGAACCTTGTAACTATGAACCTTAAAACCCTGAACCTCAAACCTTGAATCTTGGACAATAAACCGTAAATCCTGAAAACCCTTAACCTCGAAACACTGAAACCCTAAAAAGCTTAACCCTAGAACCCATAAATCCTGAATACTTAACCCTTAACACTTGAACAATAAAATTTTAACCTTAAATCCCTATGAGTTAAATGTTCTAGTGTTACAAGGTTCAAGTAATAGAGCTTTTGACTTAAAGGGTTTGAGGTTTTGGGGTTCAGTATTTAGGATTTAGGGTTCAAGGTTACAAGGTTCTAGGGTTGAAGGTTCAAGGTTCTAGGTTACTAGGAAGAAGAATTCAAGGTTCAGGGTTTTAAGGTTCAAAGTTCCAAGGTTCAAGGGTTCAAGGTTACAGGGTTCATGGTTTAGGGATCAAGGTTTAGGGTTCAAGGGTTCCAGGGTTCTAGGGTTCTACGGTGCAAGTTTTAGGGTTCAGGGTTCAAAGTTTCAGGTTTTAAAAGTTCAAGGTTCACGTTTCTAGCATTTTGAGGGTTCCAAGGTCTAGGTTTTGGGGTTTATAGTTAATGGGTTAGGCTTACAGAGTTCATGGTTTAGGATTTTAAGGTTAAGGGTTGATGGGTTTAGGGTTCAGGTTTCTAGGTTCAAGGGTTTAGGGGTTAAGGGTTCATGCTTAAAGCTTCAAGGGTCAAAAATTTAAGGATTGTAGGATTCTAGGGTTCCATGGCTCAAGGGTCTGGGGTTTAGGGTTTAAGAGTTTAAGGTTCAGGGTTCTAGAGTTCCACAGTTCCAGGGTTCAGTGTTACGAATTAATGGGTTTAAGTTTCAAGGTTCCGTGTTTAAGGTTATAGGGATCCACAGGTAAGGGTTTAAAAGTTCAGGGTTCCAGACTTCAAGGTTCATAGTTCTAGGATTTAGGGTTTAGGGTTTAGGGTTTAGGGTTTAGGGTTTAGGGTTTAGGGTTAAGGGTTAAGGGTTTATCGTTTATGGTTTAAGGGTTTAAGATTTCTAGGGTTCTAGGGTTCAAGGTTAATGGTTCAGGGTTTAAGGTTCACAGTTATAAGGTTTAGGGTTCTAAAGTTTATGGTTCAGGGTTAACAATTCCAGGGTTCAAGTGTTACAGGGTTCTAGGGTTCTAGGTTCAAGGTTTCAAGGTGTAGGATTTCTAGGTCAGGCTTGAAGGGTTTAGAGTTATAAGGTTTAGGGTTCTAAAGTTTATGGTTCGGGGTTCAAAATTCAAGGGTTCAAGTGTTACAGGGTTTTATGGTTTTAGGGTTCAAGGGTTTGAACGTTAAGTGATATTCTTCAAGTATGGAATGAGGAAAAAATGGCTATCGGGTGAGAAATAAGCAAAGAAAGGGGCCAGAAATGGGTGTTATTTGGGATGGTGGTTCTCGAGTTGCATAAGGAGTTTTCCATTGAGATTTGGAGGGATAGTTAGGGAATGAGGGGGAGCTTAACCTTGAAAAATGAGGGTAAGAGTTTTGGGGGAGTCGGGAGATATGCAGACGGGAATATCAGGTGCTAAAAATTAGATGACTAGAAAAGGAAATGGAGTTGATCGGCAAATGGAAGGTAACTGGAGATAGAGCAGAGCTAATATGGATTACACGCTTACCCTAAGACCATGGGGTAGTGGTTTAAGGTTCAGAGTTTCATGGTTCAAGGTTTTGGGTTTCTGGGTTCCACGATTCAAGGGTTCTACGATTCTACGGTTCCATGGTTACAGGGTCTAGGGTTTATGGTTTTGGTTCAAGGTTCTAGAGTTCCAGGGTCTAGGGTTACAGATTTAGGTTTTCAAGGTTCAAGGTTTAGAGTTAAGGGTTTCAACGTTCAAGTTTGAAGGCTTGAGGGATCATAGTTTTAGGATTCAAGGTTTCACGATTCATGGTTTAGCATACAAGTTTTATAGTTTAGGTTCAGGGTTCCAATGTTTATGGTTTCAGGGTTCAAGGTTCCATGGTTTGAGGTTTAAGGTTCCAGGGTTCTAGTGTTGCAAGGTTTAGGTTTCAAGGTTTGAAGGTAGAGGGTTCTAGGGTTTAGGGTTCCAGGGTCAAGGTTCCATAGTTCAAGGTTTAGGGTTTTAAGGTTCATGTGTTCCAGCATTGAGAGTTCAGGGTTCATGGTTAAAAGGTTCAGGGTTCCTAGGTTTTAGGTTCCAATGGTTTGAGTTTAATGGTTCTAGTGTTTAATGGTTCTAGTGTTTAGGGTTCAGGGCTCAGAACTCAAGGGTTATGTTTCAAGGGTTATTTCGTTCCAGGGTTCCATGGTTTATGATTTAGTGTTCAGGATTTAGGGTTAAGGATTCGAGGGTCCAGAGTTCCAAGATCTAGGGTTTAGTTTTTCTAGGTTAAAGGTTTAAAGGTTCAAGGTTCTAAGGCTCTATGGTTTAGAGTTCATGGTTCTACGGTTCAGAGTTCATGGTTCTAGGGTTAAGAGTTAAGGGTTTCAAGGCTCTAGGGTGTAGGGTTCAGGGTTTAAGGTTTAGGGTTCAAGATACGATGGTCAGGATTTTAGGGTTCCAGTGTTCAGGGTTTGGGTTTTTGAGGCTAATGGTTCCAAGGTTCAAGGTTTGAGAGTTTATGGTTCATGGTTAAGAGTTCTAGGGTTCTAAGGTTTCACGCTCTTGGTTTCTAGCTTCAGGGTTGAAGGGTTCTTGTTTGAGGGTTCTCGTGTTCAAGGGTTCTCAGTTTAAGGGTCTAGGGTTAAGGGTTCAAAGGGTTCTAAGGTTTAACAACTCAAGGGATCTAGGATTCTAGGCTTCCTTGGATCAAGAGTCCAAGGTTTACAGTGTAACACCCCACTTTTCTGGGTAACCTAAGCCTATAGGAATATAGCACGTTTTGGCAAGGGTACAATATGCATTAAGAGATGATGAATGTTGAGGTGGAGTTACACTTTTGGAAATAGTAATTTCGATGATTTGGAAATTTATAGTTAGTAACAACTACATGGTTGAAAATCGATAACTGAGTAGTTTCAGTTTTCCTATTTTATCATGCTACAGATGACCTTAAATGAAAAAGAAATCCGCTGCAAAATTATAGAAGACATCAAAAGGAGAATATTGATAGGTTGAACAACACAATTGGAGTTGTGATGCGAAAGTTATACACGTTAGAAGTTGACAAATGAAAACTTGACTAAGGAAATATAAACTTTAGAGCGTTATTCGATGTTTTGTATAATTCATATCTTTAAACTCTGAAATTTAAGTTTATGTATTCTACAAAGTTAAACTAGACTTAATAAGAAAAAGAATGGTGTTTGAATCATGGAAATATAAGTTGTATAACAAAAGTTATGAAAGTTTTAATTGTCGGTCGACCTATGAACAATGTCTAGTCGACACAATTGTATACTTTAGGTCGACCCCAGGAATTTGGTGAGGTCGACACAATTGTGTGTTTGGGTTGACCCCAGGATCAAAGAGGGGTCGACACAAAATGTTCTATGGGAATACGTTCGGTCGACACAACAGACGAGCTGTCGACACATTCCCGATTTAAGTTGAAAAGTCAACAAAAACCTGGAGAAATATGATTGGTGGACGTTGGAGAAACATTGTTTTTGATTAATAAGGGGATAAGAATGTATGGGCTGCCATATCTTTCTCCCATCCACGAACCCTCTTCCATTTTCTCCCGTTTTGTTGCTCTAAGCTCAAAGGAAAGTGAGATCTGTCAAAGAAGAGAGGTGTTGAGAAAGAGAGGAGTTATCGTGAGAGAAAAGAGTGAGAAGGTGAAGGGAAGTGGAAAACTCTTAAAAGCTGAAGTTCAAGGTAATATTTTGCATCCTCTGAGTTTTTTTTTTTAAGTTCAGTAAGGATAATATGATGGTAGTATTTGAATTGGGGATAAAAACGAGTGATTTCATGCTAAGAGATAAGAAAAAGAGTTAAGTATGAACAAAGTTAGAGNTTGGCTGTCCCAAGAGGTTGGACCAAATGGTCCCTTCTCTCCCCTAGACGGTATTACCCACATTAACTGGACTGTTAAGTGAAAGTAAAGAAATGAAATGAACGATAACGAAATTGCATTGTTTTCATAAAGCAGCATATGCATGAAGGTCTCAAAATTGTTTTATTATTATGGATTAACTTACTGAGCATTAGGCTCATTAGATAAGCTTTGTAATGTAGGGATAAATGTTTGAGGTGGTGAAGTACGTCCATTGCTGGAGATTGTGGCTGTTAGTGCGATTTTGACCGGTGGGTGGCTCATTAGATCAGCATATTTTGTTGAAAACTAATGTATAATATTATGTTTAGTTTATAGTAAATGGAAATGTTTTGTTTGAAAACTAATGTATAATACTATGTTTAGTTTATAACAGTTTGGTAATAATTTGGTCTCTACATTAAGGTACAAGTATATTTTGGATTATTTATTAATAAAATTCTTCCGTTGTACTTTATCTCAAGGATTTCAAATTGATAAGTTTTACCTTAAATTGTTAAAAGTTTGTACATATGTTTACAAAAAAATTTAGCAAGGAAAAACTGGGCGTTACATACAGTTCAAGGATTCAGGGTTTAAGGTTCCATAGGTCTATGGTTCCAAGGTTCCATGGTTCAAGGTTACAAGTTTAAGTCCAGGGTTTAGAGTTCTAGGGTTTGTAGGTTCCAAGGTTCAAGTGGTAAGGGTTCAGGGTTTAGAGTTTGAAGTTTCAGAGTTCATGATTCAAGGATTCAGGATTCCAGAGTTCAGGGTTCATGGTTTAGAATCAGGGTTCAAGGTTTAAGGTTCTAGGGTTCTAGGATCTAGCATTCTAGTGTTCCAGGGTTCAGGGTTAATTACTCATGGTTCAAGGTTCAAGGATTTAGGGTTTCGATCTTTAGGATTTAGGATTTAGGATTTTTGGTTCCAAAGTTCAAGGTTCAAAGGTTCCAAGGTTCCAGAGTTCCTTGTATAGGGTTCCAAGATTTAGAGTTCAGGGTTTAAGCATGTAGTGTTCAGGGTTTAGGGTTCGAAGGTTTAGGGTTAGGGTTCCAAGGTTTAGTGTTCAGGGTTTAGGGTTCCAAGATTTAGAGTTCATGGAATCTGGAACGTTGGAACCGTTATCTCTTAACCCTAGAACACTGAACCCTACAACTTTAGAACCTTGAAACTTTTAAACCTTTAACCTAGGAACCTTGAACCATAGATCTTGGAACCATGAACCCTGGAACCCTAAATATTAAACCCTAAACCCCGAACACTTAACCCTAAACCATGGAACCCTGGAACTTAAGAACCGTTAAACCTCAACCTTCAGTCCTAAACCCTGATCCCTCAAAAATAAAACCATTGAACACTAGAACACTAAACCTAGAACCCTATAACCTAGGAACCCCGAACCTTCAAACACTAAAAACTGAACTCTAATCCCGTGAAAACTAAGACCCTAAAAACCCTAAACCTTGAACCATGGAACCATGAATCCTAGAACCAAACAACCCTAAAACTCAAAAACTCTCAACCCTGAACCCTATAACCCTAGAACCTTGGAATCATGAACCCTAAACTGTAAACCCTAGAACATTAAAACTTGGAACCCTTGAACCCTGAAATCCCTGAACCCTAACCCCCTGGAACCCTAGAACCTTTAAACTCTAAATCCTAAACTATTGTACCCTAAACCTTGGAACGTTGAAACCCTGAACACTGACCCTTGAACCCTAAACTTTAGACCATATAACACATTAAACCTTTGACCCTTAACTTTGATTACTGAAATCTTTAAACCTTAGAACCCTAAAACTCTTTAACCTTGAACTCTAAAACCTAGAACAATAAACCTTAAACCTTGAACCATAGAACCCTGAACCTTGGAACCCTAAAACCCAAATCCTAGAACACTAGAACCCTAAACCCTAAACCTTGGAAACTTGGAACCTTTGAACCCTGAATCCTAAACCATGGAACCCTGAACCCTGGAATGCTAGAACAATGAATAAGCTAATAGTAAACAATAAGTATCCTTTACCACAAATAGATGATTTATTTGATCAACTCATTGGTGCACGAGTTTTCTCAAAGATAGACTTATGTTCGGGTTATTATCAGCTTTTCGTGTAAGGTATGGGTAATATGAGTTTTTGGTAATGTTTTTTTGGATTAACAAATGTGTCTGCACAATTTATGAACTTAATGAACAGAGTGTTTTGAGAATATTTAGATAAATTTGTAATCATCTTGAAGCAAAGAAGAACATGGGAAGCATTTGGAGTATGTTTTAGATAAATTGAGGCAGGACAAGTTATATACAAAATTTTTAAATGCGAATTTTGGCTCGATCAAGTTAATTTTCTCGGCCATGTTATCACTAAAGATGGTATATCCGTGGATCCAGGGAAGATTCAAAAACTCAAAGATTGGCTAGAGCCAAGGAATGTGGGAGATGTAAGGAGTTTTCTTGGACTTGCAGGCTATCATCAAAAATTCGTTGAAGGATTTTCAAAAATTGCTATGCCTTTAACTCGATTAACCAAGAAGAACATGAAATTCTTGTGGACAAATGGTTATGAACAAAGTTTTTAGGAGCTAAAAGATAAACTGACCACCGCCCTAGTATTAAAACTTTCAAACAAAGATGGACGTTTCAGTATTTACTGTGATGCATCAAAGATAGGCATTGGATGTGTACTTATGCAAGAGGGGAAGGTGATTGCATATACATCAAGGCAATTGGAAGAATATGAGAAAAACTACCCAACACATGATTTAGAGCATGCTGCTATTGTTTTTGCTCTCAAGATATGGAAACACTATCTATATGGAAAGTCATGTGAAGTATATTCCGACCATAAAAGTTTGAAGTATATTTTTACATACAAAGAGCTTAATATGTGACAACGGAGATAGTTAGAATTCGTCAAGGATTATGACTTTGAAATTAAGTACCATCTAGGAAAAGCCAACATTGTTGCCAATGCATTAAGTAGAACAACAGGCTTTAAGCAACAATAATTATCTGCTTTATCGGTTGCATTACAATTGGAGATCTAAAAATTTGATCTAGAGCTTATAATAGAAGTGACTAGTAAGATGGCTGCATTAACCGTTAGACCTACACTTTTAGATGAGATCAAAGAGGCACAATTAAGAGATCCAATGTGTTTGGATTATAAGTCAAAAATGGATCTTGATGGATCTTCTGAATTTAAATGTTCAGAAGAAAGTATTTTAAAATTCAAAATTCGATGCTATGTACCAAAAGATTCTGATTTATGAAAAAGCACATTCATCTGGGTTCTCAATACATCCTAGAACTATGAAAATGTGTCAAAATTTGAAGTTACACTTTTGGTGGCCAAATATGAAGGAGGATATTGCAAATTATGTTAAATTGTGTCTAATTTGCCAACAAGTAAAGGCAGAACGCCAACGTCCAGCAGGAACTCTCCAAGAAGATATAGAAATTCAACCAACATTGGAGTACACGGACAAAAGAACTTTGAAATAAAATGATCCCTTTAGTTAAAGTTCTTTGGAGTAATCACAAGGTAGAAGAAGCAACCTGGGGAAAGGAAGTCAATATAAGAAGTCAATACCCTCATATGTTTGATGCTTGACATTTTGAGGACAAAATTTATGTAAGGAGAATAGAATGTAATACAGTGTACAAACTATGTGTTTTTAAGCTATCAAATGGTTCAATTAGAAATTTGTTTAAAGTCATGCATACCAAATTAAGAGTTGGAAAGGGAGGCAAATCGGAGTATGGGTTAAGGGTTTAGGATTTTGGGTTCAGTGTTCCAAAGTTTAGAGTTCAAGGTTTGAAAATTCCATGGTTTAAAGGTGCTAGGTTCAGGGTTTAAGGTTCAGTGTTTAGGGTTCAAGGTTCAGGGGTAACACCCGAGCCGTTTAAGTACATTTAATAAATGTAAATTACATCGTTAGATCTTGATAAGTGCATCACAAAGTATTGATAGTAGTGTGTTAAAATATGCCTTTGAAATGAATGCTTTCAGAAATAAGAAGTGACGTTACAGTACGAGACAAGTAAGTTAAGCGTTGGAGGAGAAAATTTGGTGAAGCCACCTCATGCTTACCTCCACCTCATGCTTGCCTCTCAACCTCATGCTTGCCTCCACTTCATGCTTGCCTCTCAGCCTCATGCTTGCCTCTGCACCATATGCTTGCCATGATACCTTATAGGTTTGGTCAACCGGTTCTCGATTTAAAAAAATACATGCTCTCTCTTTTGTCAACATCGGTCGACACTTTATCTTACGTTAGTTTTCTGAAATCGGTGTCTTCTAATAAGTTATAGTAGACTCTTTAAGGAAAAATTTTACACCTAGAGCATCACAAATGGATCATTATAGACGAAGTTATAATTGTTTGAAGTTGGAATAGTAAGTTATGACTTTATGCTATAAAACATGTCATGTTACCTGATTTCTGATCCTTGACTGATCTGTAGGTTTAGATAATCAATTAGATTAAAAAGAGACTCAAGTGCATTATTTCAAGCTAGCTACTAAGGTATGTTAGTATTAAGATTGTTTGGCCCTTAAGTGGGACTGCATTGCAAAGATTAGGATGCATGTTTGTTGTGTGTTGTATGTTTATTTTTATATTATGTTTGATGTAATGTAGTAATGTTTTATAGTCACATAGTCATGCATCATAGTTTTACAAAATGTCAACAAAATAATTTCATGCATTGTTTTACACCGTAGTTTGAGGTAAACGATATATAATTGGTGGTATGGGATGCTAATTATGTTTCGTCTCCGATGAATTAAGAATTTGAATATCAGAACAGTAAAGCAAATGGTTATAAGAGGCTTAAATACTCCAAGCAGTAATGTAAGTGGGCCCAGTATATGTTGAAGTAGGTGGAGGGTAGTGTTCTTGAGATCCTATAATAATTCCAAAGATAAAGAAGATATGAAACCTAAGAAACATGAATGACATTGTGCATTGTTTTATCAACAACATAGACATACTCATGCATTTTTATAGTCATGCTACATACGAGCTTTAGGCTCATAGTTTAGGCTTTGCAATGTAGGGAATGTAATGGAGGAATGAGAGCAAATGACTGATCAAGGAGTTAGAGCAGAAGAGTGTCCAAATGATATAGTTATTGAGTGACGAACGATGGGGAGTGACGTGTGGGCACACACACAGTCATCATTCAAAATGTTTTGAAGGTTTTGAAGATGCAATTAAATTGTATATATTATTTTGGAGTGATGAATTACAAAGGTTTTTGAAAATCAATGTATCTTAAGTTGAATTATTTTCTTCCGCTGTATGTTTCAATTATTAAATGCTTATGTATTTTACTTATAAAAGGTAGAATTGAAATTGTTATTTACAAAGAAATGTATGTTTTCCAATTTGACGGTTTTTCTTTTTAACTATTTTATAAACTAAAGATAGTTTAGAAATTAAAGTAACGAGTGTTCCACTAATGTAAGTAAGTAAGAAGCCACTAACGGTCCGGTTCTCGGGTCGTCAGTGAGTAAGGGAAGCAGTAACCGACGGCCTGGGGATTGGGTCGTTACAATATGGTATTAGAGCAAAACACACACAAGTAAATAAGGGAACGAAAGAGTGAGTGCACCGGGTTAATTCGGTTTTGTAGACAACTCAATAACTGTTATTATTTGAATACTTATGTGTTATTAAAGGATTAAGGTAGAAAGATACTTATTTTGGTGTACTAACTATGTGATTGGTGATTGAAGGACTATGAGGAGAGGAAGAAGAAATATTCCATAGGAGGGAACTAAAGAGACTGCTATTAACCAATTGTCAGAGTTGGTTAACCACCAGTTTCAACCATTAGAGTGAATGATGAATAGAGAAGAGCAAGGAAATGTACGAAACAAGAATGGTGGAGAGCTAAGCTGTGAGAGATTTAGGTAAATGAATCCTCCACCATTTGATGGACAGTCCACAGATCCTGTGCTGGATGAAGAATGGATTCGTTCTTTGGAGACAATATTTCAGTATACTAAGATTGAAGAAGAAGCAAAGTTAACTGTGCAACCTTCTTGCTGACTATGGATGCAAGGAATTGGTGGGATACTGTTGAGGTGACTACCAATGTGCAAGAACTACCATGGGCTCAATTCAAGAAAATTTTCTATGACAAGTATTTTTGTAGAGCCGTTCAGAATAAAAAGAAAATGGAGTTTATTCAACTGAAGCAGTTGGGATCAGTAGCTAAATATGTGCAAAATTTTCAGGGCATAGCAAGGTTTGCTCCACATCTGGTGCAACCAATGAGGATAAAGTTAAGCAGTTCGTGCAAGGATTGAAACCAGAAATTTATAAAGGAATAAAGACTCGGGGACTAGAGGATACTCAATATTCAAAGGTTGTTTCCAAGGCTCTAGACCTTGAGGAAGTAGAATCGAAGTTGGTCAAGCAACAACCAGGAACATCACAAAGACAAAAACAAGAGAAGGTTGAGGATATTACTCACCAAAACCTTGAATTGCCGTGAGAAAGAAATGGAGATTGAGAGCACTTGGCTTCTGCAAATTTCTTCTTTTTTTTCTCCCTTCATCAGACGTGGGAGGAGGGATTCATACCCATACAAACTTTCACAAAAGACAAAAACAATTAAAGACCTAAAATTAGGACTAATGAGTGGCTAAGAATAGGAGTTAGGTGAGAATGGGTCCCACCAAACCTCCTAAACCAAGACAATGGAGTCTTCAGCAAAAACTCCACGTTCCTAACATAACAAAAGAAGAATGAAAAATAGAGACTTAGGATTGGACCTAAGCTCCATCAAATGGGGCTTGGTTTGTACCAAGCCGAACCCAAATCCCAACGAAATTGGTTCAAACCGAACCAATTTGTTTACATCAAAACATCCCAAATATTTTAGTATTTTACAAA
>QAOC01041547.1:0-44248 GCA_003255005.1 Begonia fuchsioides | reverse complement strand
GAATTGCTTCTATCTTGCTTTGATCAACTTCTATCCCATTCTTGGACAAAATGAAGCCGAGGAAATGCACTCTTTCTTGGACAAAGGAGCACTTCTTCAAATTGCCAAATAATTGAGCCTGTCTAAGTGCATCAAATAATATACGAAGGTGTCCCAAGTGATCCAGATACTGTGCACTATAGACTAATATATCATCAAAGTATACTATCACAAATTTTCCAAAGTAATCTTTCAGCACATGGTTCATTAAACGCATAAAAGTGCTAGGGGCATTAGATAGCCCAAATGGCATAACTAACCATTCATAAAGTACATACTTGGTTTTGAAGGCAGTTTTTCACTCATCTCCTTCTAGCATCCTTATTTGATGATATCCGCTTTTTAGATCGATCTTTGAGAAGTAGGCAGCACCACTTAGCTCATCCAATAAGTCCTCCAGCTGTGGTATTAAATGCTATTAAATGCTTATGTATTTTACTTATAAAAGGTAGAATTGAAATCGTTATTTATGAAGAAATGTATGTTTTGCAATTTGACGGTTTTCCTTTTTAACTATTTTATAAATTAAAGATAGTTTAGAAATTAAAATAACGAGTATTCTACTAATGTAAGTAAGTAAGTAAGAAGTCACTAACGGTCCGGTTCTTCGGTCATCAGTGAATAAGGGAAGCAGTAAGCAATGGCATGGGGATCGGGTCGTTACACATTTGATGCACGAAATTCTCTCAATTATCTCTAAATTCTCTCAAGAGATGTGTGAAAAAAAAACCTAAGGTTGAAGCTGAAGTTTGAAGTTTAGTGTGAGTAGTGCAAATTAAGTGTGTTTTGTGAGTTTAAATAACAACGAAGAAGGATCATGAAGTTGGGGCTAAGGTATGATTTTGGTTGATTAAAATGTTCTTTTATATCCTATATTGGAGTTCTAAGAGTTTGAGTATGGTTTTTATTAATGGAAATAGCATGAAAAATATGGTGTTACCATGTCCATACAAAAGAAGGGATAATATGTCTGATTTTAAAGATACAGATTTTATATGATCTTTGATTAAGAAATTGAATTTAATGTCTATTGATGAACTATATTAGATACTGTAAGAGTGATTTTGGTTCCTTATTCATAAGAATTAGAGTGTATAACTTAAGTTATGGCTGTTGTACGTTTGGTGAAAAACAGGGTAAATTCGGGAAATTCTAATGTAAGCATAATTGTGATATTAAGGTTGTTTGGAATCAAGTGAAGAAGGTAAAGGAATTAAGGAGTATTTTGCAGCTTGGAATCCAAGTAAGTTAATCTTGCATGTCTTTGGCCCTTCGGGGACTACATCACAAAGAGTATGATTAAGGTTGTATAATTAGAAACAAATAAAAGTGAACGCAAATTGGTATGGATAAGTGAATTAGAATACTCTGTTTTGGGTGTATTTCACTATGCACCGGCCCAAGTATATGGATTTGATTGGTGTTTGTTTGACATTATTTGATGATTGCTAGGTCTAAGTAAAGTAATGAAGTAAGTTTATGTTAAGTATGCTTAAGAGATAACATTTATCTTCATTTGGAGACGTTTGTTTATGTTGATTGGGTGATGTTTTATGCATGCTTTATGTTTATTTTATGAATTTCACGTTGTGCACATGTGCCATTTTCATGCATCATGTCTTACGAAAAGAACGAAAATGTTTTCCATGCATGTTTTCAAATGTCACCCAACCGAATGGCGAGGTTGGGATGGGAGGAACCCGTTAGTGCTAACTCTTGTTCTAAAAATCCTCAAAGTTCTATACATGGATGTACGTAACGAATGAATGAGGTACAACCACGAGGTGGAAAGCATGGTCACGAGAACTAGGTAGAACCACGAGGTGGAAAGACAAACATGTAAATGACTGGTAGAACCTCGAAGTGGAAAGCTTGATCACGAGGACTAGGTAGAACCTCGAGGTGGAAAGCCGAACATGTAAATGACTAGTAGAACCATGTGGTGAAAAGCTCGGTCACGAGGACTGGGTAGAACCACAAGGTGGATAGCTGGATCAATAAGCAAGAATAACAGAATAAAGAATGAAATGGATAAGCATGTTTTATAAAATCACGCTCAAGTTATGCATGGCACTTCATACAATTTCTTACTGAGCCTTAAGCTTATTAAAATAAGCTTTGTGATGTAGGTGATGAAAATAAAGGTCAAGAACTTAGTTATCACCACATGATGTAATGATGTGGAGGAGGCTTGCTCATGTCGTGCAAGCACTGTTAAGCGACGACCCATGGGAATGAACAAAAGAAAGAAGTTTTGATGTATTTTGAAAGTACTACGTTTTAAAATGTGTTTTGTGAAATGTTAATTGCATATGTAAACTAACCCTATGTATGAATAAAGCACGTTTTGAAAATGTATTTTGAATTATGGTAACAAGAGACGAAGAAAGGGAAACAGGTTCACAGTTTTCCTCAAAAGTGAACTATGCTCTAAGTGTGGAAAGAGGCACTTGGGAGAATGCATGGCCGGAACTCAGCGCTAATTCAAATGAAAGGAACCCGACCATATAATAAGGGTCTATCATCAAAATACAGAAGCACTGATTAAGGCCAAACCAAGGGTATTCGGGATGATCGAGCTAGAGGACGTGGATCAACCCATAGTAGTGTCAGGTAAACTTTCAATTAACGGTGTGCCTACAAATGGTTTGTTTCATTCTGATTCCACTCATTTGTTTATGTCTTGTGCGGTTGTGAATAAGTTGATTTGTTCACCGTGGGTAGCAGAACACTTTTATGATGTTATGTTGCCATCCAGAGAAAGATTACCCTTGAAATGTGCTGTGCATGATTGTGTTGTTTTGGTAAATGGGCGAGAGTTGTATGCCGACTTCATAATAATGGATATGAATGGGTACAAATTTATTTTAGGGATGGACTTGTTATTTAGACATTTTGCCACCATAAATTGTTGGAATAGAGTTGTTTCTTTTCAACCACCAAATGACGAGGGACATTCCTTGCGAGCCGCAAAACGTAGTCAACGGGTACTCATAGTGTTTTGTATGGAAACTTAGCAGTTATTACTAATGGAATGTGAGTGTTTTCTTGGCAAATGTGATGGATATACAGAAACAAGCCATAATGGAGTTACAAGACATAAAAGTTGTTCGAGAGTTTTGTGAAGTTTTTTTTAACGATCTTCTAGGTTTACCGCCTGATCGAGAAATTAAATTTGTCATTGAAACTTACCTGAGAGCTGAGCCTGTATCCAAGAACCCTTATAGGATGGCCCAGCCAAAATAAAAGAGTTGAAGGCTCAACTGGAAGAATTAGTTTATAAGCGCTTTGTCTGCCCTAGTTTTTCACTGTGGGGAGCTCTGGTGTTGTTTGTTAAGAAGAAAGATGGATCGATAAAGATGTGCAACGACTACAGTGAACTAAACAAGTTAATTGTGAAAAATAAGTACCCACTACCAAGAATAGATGATTTGTTTGACCAGCTATAGGGTGCTAAAGTGTTCTCAAAGATTGATTTAAGGTCATGGTACTATCAGTTGAAAATCAAGGATGAAGATATCCCTAAGATGGCGTGCTGAACTAGATACTGCACTACGAGTTTTTGGTGATGTCGTTTGGATTGACTAATGCACCTACAACCTTTATGGACATGATGAATAAGGTGTTCAAGGAGTTTCTAGATAAGTTTGTAATTGTGTTCATTGATGATATCTTGGAGTACTCGATATCAAAGGAGGAGCATACAAAGCACTTGATGGCGGTTTTTTCTACCTTGAAGGCACATAAATTGTACGCCAAATTTTTGAAATGTGAATTTTGGCTAGAAAGAGTCCAATTTCTTGGGCTTGTTGTATTTAGGGAGGGTATCTCAGTCAACCCGACAAAGGTTCAGGCTGTTATGGAATGGCCGCAGGCAAAGAATGTGTGCAAAGTACAAAGTTTTCTTGGATTAGCGGGATATTACCGATGGTTCATCGAAGGATTTTCTAATATCGCGGTCCCGTTAAATCGATTAATGAAAAAGAATGTAAAATTTTTGTTGTCCAAAGAATGTGAACGAAGCTTTCTAGAATTGAAGCAGAGGCTGACCACACCCCCAATCTTAACCCTCCCAACCGAAGACGGAAAGTTTAGCATTTACTGTGATGCATCAAAGGTTGGGTTGGGCTGTGTCCTAATGCAAGAAGGGAAATTGATCGCTTATGCTTCAAGACAGTTGAAGAGTTGTGAGCAAAACTACCCAACACATGATTTTGAATTAGTGGGGTGGTTTTTGCGTTAAAGATATGGAGGCATTATTTATATGGTCGGGAATGTGAAGTATACTCAGACCATAAGAGCCTAAAGTATTTGTTTACACATAAAGAACTAAATATGAGGCAAAGACGGTTGCTTTAATTTGTGAAGGACTATGACTTTGAAATTAAGTACCATCTAGGAAAAGCCAATGTATTCGCGGATGCTCTGATTAGGAAGTCAGCAGCGGTACAAGCCTCATTATCATCGATGCCTAGGCAACTCCAAAGGAAATGGGTAAGTTTGAACTCGAAGTAATTTCTGACTTAAGCTCTATATTGATGGCCATGAAAATTAAGCCCAATATCTTGGAAACAATAAGGATTGCCCAGAAAGAAGACCCAATCTATAGAAAGTATGCGTTGGGCAAAGAGACGGTTTCCTCCAAACTACATTATTCAAAGAATGACATCCTAAAGTATGGGAACCGGTTGTATGTACTAGACAATTAAGAACTAGGAAGAGACATTCTAAGAGAGGCACACTCCTCTATGTTCTCGATGCATCTTGGGAGTGCCAAGATGTATCGTGATGTGAAACGGCACTTCTGGTAGTCGAGTATGAAAGAATTCGTGGCGAAGCTTGTGGAGTTGTGTCATATTTGCCAACAAGTTAAAGCCGAACATCAAAAAATGGCTGGAACCTTGCAATGTATACCAATCGTTGAATGGTAGTGGAAGCACTTTGAATTGGACTTCGTGGTTGGATTACCAAAGACCACAAAGGAACATGACACAATATGGGTCATAGTGGATAGACTCACGAAATAGGCTCATTTTCTCGCCATCAAATTAAGCTCGAGCATGGACAAGTATACAAAAATGTACATCCAGGAAGTTGTGAGGTTGCTTGGAATCCAAGTAAGTTAATCTTGCATGTCTTTGGCCCTTCGGGGACTACATCACAAAGAGTATGATTAAGGTTGTATAATTAGAAACAAATAAAAGTGAACGCAAATTGGTATGGATAAGTGAATTAGAATACTCTGTTTTGGGTGTATTTCACTATGCACCGGCCCAAGTATATGGATTTGATTGGTGTTTGTTTGACATTATTTGATGATTGCTAGGTCTAAGTAAAGTAATGAAGTAAGTTTATGTTAAGTATGCTTAAGAGATAACATTTATCTTCATTTGGAGACGTTTGTTTATGTTGATTGGGTGATGTTTTATGCATGCTTTATGTTTATTTTATGAATTTCACGTTGTGCACATGTGCCATTTTCATGCATCATGTCTTACGAAAAGAACGAAAATGTTTTCCATGCATGTTTTCAAATGTCACCCAACCGAATGGCGAGGTTGGGATGGGAGGAACCCGTTAGTGCTAACTCTTGTTCTAAAAATCCTCAAAGTTCTATACATGGATGTACGTAACGAATGAATGAGGTACAACCACGAGGTGGAAAGCATGGTCACGAGAACTAGGTAGAACCACGAGGTGGAAAGACAAACATGTAAATGACTGGTAGAACCTCGAAGTGGAAAGCTTGATCACGAGGACTAGGTAGAACCTCGAGGTGGAAAGCCGAACATGTAAATGACTAGTAGAACCATGTGGTGAAAAGCTCGGTCACGAGGACTGGGTAGAACCACAAGGTGGATAGCTGGATCAATAAGCAAGAATAACAGAATAAAGAATGAAATGGATAAGCATGTTTTATAAAATCACGCTCAAGTTATGCATGGCACTTCATACAATTTCTTACTGAGCCTTAAGCTTATTAAAATAAGCTTTGTGATGTAGGTGATGAAAATAAAGGTCAAGAACTTAGTTATCACCACATGATGTAATGATGTGGAGGAGGCTTGCTCATGTCGTGCAAGCACTGTTAAGCGACGACCCATGGGAATGAACAAAAGAAAGAAGTTTTGATGTATTTTGAAAGTACTACGTTTTAAAATGTGTTTTGTGAAATGTTAATTGCATATGTAAACTAACCCTATGTATGAATAAAGCACGTTTTGAAAATGTATTTTGAATTATGGTAACAAGAGACGAAGAAAGGGAAACAGGTTCACAGTTTTCCTCAAAAGTGAACTATGCTCTAAGTGTGGAAAGAGGCACTTGGGAGAATGCATGGCCGGAACTCAGCGCTAATTCAAATGAAAGGAACCCGACCATATAATAAGGGTCTATCATCAAAATACAGAAGCACTGATTAAGGCCAAACCAAGGGTATTCGGGATGATCGAGCTAGAGGACGTGGATCAACCCATAGTAGTGTCAGGTAAACTTTCAATTAACGGTGTGCCTACAAATGGTTTGTTTCATTCTGATTCCACTCATTTGTTTATGTCTTGTGCGGTTGTGAATAAGTTGATTTGTTCACCGTGGGTAGCAGAACACTTTTATGATGTTATGTTGCCATCCAGAGAAAGATTACCCTTGAAATGTGCTGTGCATGATTGTGTTGTTTTGGTAAATGGGCGAGAGTTGTATGCCGACTTCATAATAATGGATATGAATGGGTACAAATTTATTTTAGGGATGGACTTGTTATTTAGACATTTTGCCACCATAAATTGTTGGAATAGAGTTGTTTCTTTTCAACCACCAAATGACGAGGGACATTCCTTGCGAGCCGCAAAACGTAGTCAACGGGTACTCATAGTGTTTTGTATGGAAACTTAGCAGTTATTACTAATGGAATGTGAGTGTTTTCTTGGCAAATGTGATGGATATACAGAAACAAGCCATAATGGAGTTACAAGACATAAAAGTTGTTCGAGAGTTTTGTGAAGTTTTTTTTAACGATCTTCTAGGTTTACCGCCTGATCGAGAAATTAAATTTGTCATTGAAACTTACCTGAGAGCTGAGCCTGTATCCAAGAANCCCCCCCCATTCCGTGTCACGGACCAACGAAGGAGAGAATCGGAGTTCGAAGAAGGAGATGAGGTATATTTGAAGGTTTACCCATTTCAGGAGATAAAGCACTTTGGCAAGAAGGGGAAGCTAGCTCCAAGGTTCATCTGGTCGTTCCCGATAGCAAAGAATATTGGTAAAGCGGCCTACAAATTTCATCTACCATTAGCCATGCAAGGTGTACATGATGTGTTCCACATAACGATGTTAAGGAAGTCAATGCGGGGTCCGGACCAAGTAATTAAACCGAGTTCTATTGAGGTAAATCCAGCCCTGACTTACAAAGAAAAACCAGTTAGGATATTAGACTCAAAGGTCAAAGAGCTAAGGAACAAGCAAATCCCCTTAGTCTAAGTACTATGGAGAAATTACTCGATTAAGGAGGCCACTTGGGAGAGACAATGAGACATGGAAGAGAAATATCCAAAACTCTTTCAGTGTGTAAATTTTGGGGACAAAACTTCAAATAAGGGGGGTGGAATGTAACACCCGAGCCGTTTAAGTACCTATAATAAATGTAAATTATGTCATTAGATAGGGATAAGTGCATCACGAAGTATTGATTGTAGTATGTTAAAATACGCCTTTGAAAGGAATGCTTTAAAAAATAAGAAGTGAGATTAGAGTATGAGACAAGTGAGTTATGCGTTGGAGGAGAAAATTTGGTGAAGCCAGCTCATGCTTGCCTCTTTTGCCTCCACCTCATTCTTGCCTCTCCACCTCATGCTATCCTCCACCTAATGCTTGCCTCTCAACCTCATGCTTGCCTCTCTACCTCATGCTTGCCTCCACCTTGTGCTTGCTTTTCCACCTCATGCTTGCCTCCACCTCCTGCTTGCCTCTCCAACTCATGCTTGCCTCCCCACCTCATGCTTACCTCAACCTCATGCTTGCCTCTCAACCTCATGCTTGCCTAGACCTCCTGCTTGCCTCTCCACCTCATGCTTGCCTCTCCACCTCATGCTTGCCTCCATCTCATGCTTGCCTCTCCACATCATGCTTGCATCCACCTCATGCTTGCATATCCACTTCATGCTTGCCTATCCATCTCATGCTTGCCTCCGCCTCATGCTTGCCTCCCCACCTCATGCTTACCTCCACCTCATGCTTACCTATCCACCTCATGCTTGTCTATCCACCTCATGCTTGACTCCACCTCATGCTTACCTCTCCACCTCATGCTCGCCTCCCCACCTCATGCATACCTCCACCTCATGCTTGCCTCTCCACCTCATGCTTTCCTCCACCTCATGCTTGCCTCTGCACCTCATTCATGCCTCCTCAATCACATGCACAACTCTTCGCATTCTTGGGCTGCTTAATAAAAGGATATTGAGAACCTTTAGCTGGCGTTTGATGCACAAAATTTTCTAATTTATCTCTAAATTCTCTCATATGTTGTGTGAAGAAAAATGTAAGGTCGAAGCTAATATTGAGAACCTTCAGGTGGCGTTTGATGATTGCTAGGTTTAATTAAAGTAATGAAGTAAGTTTATGTTAAGTATGTTTAAGAGATAATGTTTATCTCCATTTGGAGACTTTTTTTAATGTTGATTGGGATATGATTTATGCAAGCTTTTATGTTTATGTTATGAATGTCACGTTGTGCACGTGTGGCATTTTCATGCATCATGTCTTACGAAAAGAACAAAAATGTTTTCCATGCATGTTTTCAAATGTCATCAAACCGAATGGCAAGATTAGAGGAACCCGTTAGTGCTAACTCTCGTTCTGAAAATCCTCAAAGTTATATGCATCAATGTAGGTAACGAATGAATGAGGTAGAACCACGAGGTGGAAAGCTGTAACGACCCAATTCCGAGGCCGTCGCTTACTGCTTCTCTTACTCACTGGCGACCCGAGAACCAGACCATTATTGTCTTCTTCCTTACTTACTTACTTACTTTAGTGGAACACTTGTTACTTTAATTTCTAAAACTATCTTTAGTTTATAAAATAGTAGAAAAGGAAAGCCGTCAAATTAAAAACATACATTTTGTTGTGTAAATAACGATTTGAATTTCTACATTTTAAGTAAAATACATAAGCATTTAATAATTTAAACCTACAGCGGAAGAAAATAATTCAACTTAAGATACATTCATTTTCAAAACCTTTGTAATTCATCACTCCAAAATAGTACATACGATTTAATTTCATCTTCAAAACCTTCAAAACATTTTCAATTATGACTGTGTGTGTGTCCATATGTCACTCCACATCAGTCGTCACTCAATAACTGTATCATTTGGACACTCCTCTACTCTAATTCCTTGATCAGTCATTTGCACCCATTCCTCCATTACATTCCCTACATTGCAAAGCCTAAACTATGAGCATAAAGTCAGTAAGTAGCATGACTATAAAAATGCATGAGTATGACTATGTTGTTGATAAAACAATGCACAATTTCATTCACGTTTCTTAGGTTTCATATCTTCTTTATCTTTGGAAATATTACAAGATCTCAAGAACACTGCCCTCCACCTACTTCAACATCTACTAGGCCCACTTACATTACTGCTTGGAGTGTTCAGGCTTGTAATAACCATTTACTTTACTGTTCTGATATTCAAGTTCTTAATTCATCGGAGACGAAACATAATTAGCATCCCATACCACCAATTATATCTGGTTTACCTCCAACTACGTTGTAAAATAATGCACGAAATCATTTTGTTGACATTTTGTAAAATTATGATGTATGACTATGTGACTATGAAACATTACTACATTACATCAAACATAATAGTAAAATAACATACAACACACAACAAACACACATCCTTATCTTTGCAATGCAGTCCCACTTAAAGGCCAAACAATCTTAATACTAACTTACCTTAGCAGCTAGCTTGAATTTATCAACCTGAGTCCCTTTTTAATCCAATTGATGACCTAAACATATAGATCATTCAAAGATCAGAAATCATGTAACATGACCTCTTTTATAGCATAAACTCATAACTTACTATCCACTTATCCATTTGAGTTGATTCTCATGACATTGAATCACTCAAGGTGTCTATTAGAATTCATTAGAAGACCATAATTTCAATGGAGCAACATAACTTCATGTATAACACAGAATTCCAAAGTCGGTTCCAACACTCTTGATTTTCAACTTTTGTTTTTTATTCCAACTTTAAACAACTATAAATTCCTCTATAACTATCTATTTGTGATGCTCAAGGTGTCAAATTTTTCCTTAAAGAGTCTACTATAACTTCTTAAAAGACACCAATTCCAGAAAACTAACGTAACATAAAGTGTCGACCGATGTTGACAAATCAGAGAGCAAGCATTTCTTGAAATCAAGAACCAGTCGACCTAACCTATAAGGTGTCAACTGATGTTGACAAAACAGAGAGCATGCATTTTGAAATCGAGAACCGGTTGACCTAACCTATAAGGTGTCGACTGCAGTTCTCACCAAGTTTCTGTCTACTGACTTGTAACATCCATAACTTTGTATACATAGCTCTAAATTGAGTAATTCAAACGGCTATAGATCACTCTAAAAGTCTACTATAACTATTATAAAGGACATAAATTCAAATTCTTAACAAGATTTGACCGAATCTCCAAAACCCTAACTTTGTACATAATCAACTAATTTCACAACTATTGGCATGAAATCATTCGTATTTATCCACCAATTCAACCAATACCATAGTTTTATCATTATTGAACCTAAAATAAATTTAAAGGATAGGAAAATATCTTGAACTTTAGCCTCCAAGAAAACTTTAGAATTTTCCACCCACCTCTCTTGAGATAACTCACTTTCTCACTCTTTTCCCTCACAATACCTCTTCTATATCTCAACTCACTCTCCCCTAATCAAGACGTGAGAACCCAAAGAAAATAGGGAAGAAATCGTGGCTGGAAGAAAAAATGGCAGCCAAATGCCTTTTATGTCCTTTATTAAACAAAAAAAATCTTTCTTTTACGTCCACCAAACAGAATTCTCCAAGTTTTGGCTGACTTTTCAACTTAAGTCGGTGAAGGTGTCGACCGCTCGACCTTGGTGTCGACCAAAGAAATTCTCGAGAGCTATTCTGTGTCGACCGGTTGCTAAGGTGTTGACCGCTTAACCATGGTGTCGACCGAATCGATTCTCGAGAGCTATTCTATGTCGACAAGTTACTAAGGTGTCGATCGCCACTTAAAACTTTGATAACTTTTGTTATACAATTTAGATTTCTATGATTCAAATGCTATTGTTTTTCTTATTGAGTCTTTGTTAACTTTATATAAGAGTAAACTTCAAATTCGAAGCGTCAAGGTGTAAAATATACAAAACATCTCACATCGCTCAAAAGTCCATATTTCCTTAGTCTGGTTTTAATTCATTAACTTCTAACGTGCATAACTTTTTCATCACAACTTCAATTTCCTAGAATATTACTTTGTCACTTAAGGTCATTTGTAGCATGATAAAATAGGAAAGCTGAAACTACCCAGTTATCAATTTTCAACCTGGTGGTTGTTTCTAACTGTAAATTTCCAAAACCCATAACTTTCCCTACAAACCTCCAAATTGAGTAATTTTTGTTGTTATAGTTCCATCAACAAGTCTATTAAATTTCATGATGAGAGTTTAAACTCATTTGAAGAACTTAAAATCTCTGAAATCGGGTAATCTTAACATTCTATCAAGGTGGTTCACCTTGCAAGGGTCGACCAGTTTCTAACAAAGGTCGACCGGACCAAGTTCCTCACGACCAAGGCGTTGACCAATGCTATTCATAGGTTGGCCGGTCCTTGACTCACAACCTTCCATTTTCTATTTTCTCAAACTTCCATTCAACACTTAACAACTTTTATTCCAATATCCAACTTTGTTTCCAAATCATCTAAATTACTATTTCAAAAGTGTAACACCACCTCAACATCCATCATCCCTTAACACATATTGTACCCTTGCCATAACGTGCTATATTCATACAGGCTTAGGTTACCAAGAAAAGTGGGGTGTTACAAAAGCCAAACAAGTAAATGATTGGTAGAACCATGATTTGGAAAGCTAGGTCACGAGGACTAGGTAGAACCATGAGATGGAAAGCCGAACATGTAAATGACTGGTAGAACCATGAGGTGAAAAGCTCGGTCATGAGGACTGGGTAGAACCACAAGGTGAAAGCTGGATCAATAAGAAAGAATAACACAATAAAGAACAAAATGAATATGCATGTTTTACAAAATCACTCTGAAGTTACACATATCACTTCATACAATTTCACACTGAGCCTTAAGCTCATTAGAATAAGCTTTGTGATGTAGGTGATGAAAATAAAGGTGAAGAACTTAGTTATCACCACATGATGTAATGTTGTGAAGGAGGCTTGCTTGGGCCGTGCATGCACTGTTAAGAGACGACCCATGGGAATGACCGAAAGAAAGAAGTTTTGATCGATTTTGAAAGTACTATGTTTTAAGATGTTTTTTGTGAAATGTTAATTACATATGTAAACTAACCCTATGTAGGAATGAAGCACGTTTTGAAAATGCATTTTGAATTATTGTAACAATGAGCTTGATGTTTACTTAATGACTTACGCTGTGTTTTCGAGAAAAATAATTTATACGAATTAAAGATTTCAAAGAAAGGAAACAAATTTTACCATGGCTTTTCAAGTGTAAAAAAAAAAAGAAAAAAAAGGATGTTACATTAGGGTTCCGGGGTTTTGGGGTTCAGGGTTCCAGGGTTCAATGTTCAAGAGTTTATGGTTTAGGGTTTAGGGTTCCAGGGTTCAAGGGTTCAAAGGTTTCACGTTTTGGCTTTCTAGCATCAGGATTGAATCTCGGTTGAGGTTTCTCAAGTTCAATAGTTCTAAGGTTAAAGGTTTAAAATTAAGGGTTTAAGGGTCAATGGATCAACTCCAAGGTTTAGGATTTAAGGATTAAAAGTTCAAGGTTCTAGATTTCCATGGTTCCAGTGTTCCAGGGTTTAAGGTTATGAGTTTAAGTCCACGGTTCATGGTTTAGGGTTCTAGTGTTTGTAGGTTCTAGGGTTCTAGGGTTCAGGGTTAATGATTTCAAGGTTCAAGGTTCATAGTTCTAGGATTCAAGATTCTAGAGTTCATGGTTCATGGTTTAGAATAAAGGTTCTAGAGTTCATGGTTTTAAGTTCAAGGGTTCTAGGATTTAGTGTTCAAGAATTTAGAGTTAATTGTTCAGGGTTCAGGATTCAGGGTTGAAGGTGTTTAGGGTTCTGAGGTTTAGGGTTTAAGATTCAGCGTTCTAGGGTTTAAGGTTCCAAAGTTCCTGTTGAGGGTTCCAAGGTTCAGAGTTTAGGGTTTAAAGATTCCATTGTTCAAAGTTCGGAGCTTCGAAGGTTCAGAGTTAAGGGTTTAGGGTTCATGATTCTTGGTTAAGTGTTTAAGGTTTAGGGTTGGGAGAGTTAAGGGTTCTAGGGTTCGACTGTTCAGGCTTTAATGTACTAGGGCTCTAGGGTTCAAGGTTTCAAGGTTCAAAATTTAGGGTTCAGAGTTCCAGGGTTCTAGGTGTGACATCCTATTTTTCCCTTGTAAATTTTTTTTTTCTTTTTGTAAACACATGTAGTAACTTTAAAGAATTTAAGGTAAAACATCAATTTCAAATCCTTGAAATAAAATATAGCGGAAGACTTTTATTTAATATCATCAAGATCAATTCTATTCGTAATAAGTAACCAAAACATATTTGTACTTTAACATTAATATTATACATTAGTTTTCAAACAAAATATTTCCATTTACAAGGGTCGCCCACCAGTCAAAATTGCACTAACAGCCGCAAACTTCCGCAATGGACGTACTTCACCACCTCAGGCATCTATCCACGATAAGTAGAAACCACAATATCTATCTCATCACCTACATTATAAAGCTTATCTAATGAGCCTAACGCTCAGTAAGTTAATCCATAATAATAAAACATTTATGAGACCTTTATGCATATGCTGCTTTATAAAAACAATGCAATTTCAGTATCGTTCATTTCTTTTCTTTTCTTTCCCTTAAAATTCCAGTTAATGTGGGTAATACCGTCTAGGGGAGAGTAGGCACCATTTGGTCCAACCTCTTGGGACAGCCAAACTCAAACCCCGCCCAACATATAACTATTTACGTACATTTCGTTCATTTTACTCTTTCATTGGTTTTGATCATTGAAGGTACAAAGGGAGAGAGTAGACACCATTTGGCCTCTCCCAAGGCAGTCTAACTCGAGCTCCTCCCTCAACAACCTGTTGCATATTATCCTGAAAATCATGCATGCAAATCATTTTCATATTTTTTATAAAACCATGATGCATGAACAATTAAAATGCATGAACATGTTAACATGCAATAAAATATATCATTGCAAGCATTCTAAACATGTATCTTTATTCTAACACCAAAAATCAATCAATCATCAAACAAGGCACACAAACATATCCTCAAATAAATTGAGGTCGGTGTACTGTGCATTACACCCCAAACAATCTAGAATATTGCAAAATCATAAAATCCTAATTTTTGTAATGTAGTCCCCTTTAGGCGAAATCACCCAAATAATATTAACTTAATTACCTCTTAATCCTTCACTAATTACACCTTAATCATGATTAGGCACTAATCTAATGGTGACATGTTGCACTTTCTTATTGCTTCACTATTTTAATATATAAAATCATAATTTAAATTTAATAATTTTCTATGATTAATATTTATTCAAATTATATCATTGATTAAAGAGGAAATGTAAGGTGGAGGTATCATATCCTTTAACTATGGTTATGATGTGCCCGGGACTCATCATCAACCGGAAGGAGCAACAACTCGAAGCCGTGCAAGACTTTTAGCTAATATGTTTGTTGATTTTGCAGGTACATTTTTCCCTACATTGGAGCTCCTAGATATTCCTTCACAACATGATCAAGAACTCCCCAACCATTGCTTACAATGGAAGTATAAAGAAGAGAAGGAGTTAGTCGAAAATCCAAGATCTTCCTTGCCCAGTTCACCTCCCGGGACATAACTACACTCGGTTTCAAGGACAATGGAGACCGTATTGCATCACCATTTGGGGAGATGAAGTCTTCCAAGGGATGATCAAGTGATGTTTGATTTTTGTATTTGTAAATTATAAATATGTTGGGCTGTTTTGTTTGTTGTAAACCTTGATGGTCCGGTTTAAGCCTTTGAGAGGGATTTTGGTTCGGTTTGAACCAAATCCATGGCCCATTTAGTTGGATCTTAGGGAAACCCTAATTCCCCACTTGATCTCTCTCTTGGCTGATGTCTGGACGTGGCCTTATGTCTAGAGTCTTATGGTGTTTTTAGGAAGCTTGGGTGGGCCCCAATCTCACCTAACACCTACTAAACACTCATTAGTCCTATTTTTCTTTTCTTTTTGTTTTTTCTTTCTTGATGTAATCGGTGAGTGGGTATCAAAACCCCTCTCCCACATCTTTTAGAGGAGAAAAAGAATAGAAGAAATTTGCCGAAGCCAAGTGCTCTCAATCTCCATTCCTTTCTCACGGCAATTCAAGGTTTTGGTGAGTAATATCCTCAACCTTCTCTTGTCTTGGTGTTGGTGATCTTGCTAGGGTCATTAAACCATATTTCAACCTCCCTTCCTCACTTGTTAGGATCAAAGGCGAGTTTGGAACCCCCATAGCCTACCTTCCACTTGCGTTTATATTTGTTTGTGCTAGTTGAGTTGTTTGTTGTTTTGAACTTTCCCGAGTGGACTTTGAACTCCAACCGTCCATTCCGTGCCATTTTTGTTTCCTGTGAGCAAAGCCCCCAAATTTCTAGAAGTGAGTCCCACTTTCATGGCCTGAATCAATCGTTCATTCCGTTTAGCCATAGCCACCTCCCTTTAAAAGTTATGCTTGTGTTTTCTCACTGCTTCCTACCCGAGTTCCTAAAATTGGGCAATTATGCCCATTAATTTTCTATTCAGCATAACTCTTAGCCAACCTGTGTGCTTTCTATAAAACCACTTGCATTGTCTTCCCCTTTGATTGAAGTTGTTTTCTGCTTATTTTCAACATCCCAGAGTCCCTGCATTGGAAGTTGTGTAGAAGTTCCCCATCACCCCTACACTGTTTTTCTTCCTGTTTGTCTGCTTGTGCATCTGAAAGTGTCTTCTTGTATTTTAATGTTCCGCACGTGCTTGTAAGCTGACAATCTGGTCAAAACTTAGTCCACGCCCTTAAGTTTAAGTTGGCTGAGTTTTATAACCTAAACTTGTATGCGTTTGGAGAAATAAGCGTTGCACTCCCCTGTTCTGCCTTACTCCCTGTCCTTCCGGGCAGATTGTAATCTTCACTCTTATTTCTGGCACCTCCGCACCTCTGGAGCGTGTCAGGTTAGCTTTACTAATTAATTTAGAATAGTATTAACTTAAGTTTGAAGGCTGCTAATACATAAACAAATATATTAAGATGTTAGGATCTTGTTCCTTCAAAAAGTTTGAGTACTACATTCCACCCTCCTTATTTAAAATTTTGTCCCCAAAATTTACATGTCAAACAGTTCTGGATACTTCTTCATCATGTCTTGTTGCTTTCCCACGTGGCTTCCTCTATTGTATGGTTTCTCCATAGGACTTTGGCCAAAGGGACTTGTTTGTTTCTCAATTCTTTTGTTTTTGAATCCAAGATCCTTACCGGTTTATCTTCATATGTCAAAGTAGGCTCAATGTTCAATACTTCTACCTTCAATCACATGAGTAGTATCACGTACACATTTCCTTAACATTCAAATGTGAAAAACATCGTGGATCCCAGCCATAGATGATGGCAATTTCAACATGTAAGTTGTTTTGCCTAACTTCTTTATAAAAGGGAAAGGTCCAATAAATCGTGGAATAAGCTTTCCCCTTTTTCCAAACCACATTACTCCCTTAAAAGGCGAAATCTTTAAGAATACCTCATCGCTTTCCTCAAATTCTAGCTCTCTTCGCCTTTGATCTTGCATAATGTTTTCTGTCGATTTTGAACTATTTTTATTCTTTCTCGAATAACTTTAACTTGATCTGTTGTTTGTTATAAAATTTCTGGACCATACAACTTTCCTTGTCCAACTTCATCCCAATACAATGGAGATCGACATTTTTGCCCATACAATGCCTCATACGGGGCCATAGCAATTGTTGATTGGTAGCTATTATTATATGCAAACTCTACTAATGGTAACATCTTACTCCATGTAGTTTGAAAATCCAATACACATGTTCGTAACATATCTTCTAATATTTGAATTGTTCTTTTGGTTTGACCATCAGTTTGGGGATGAAAAGTCGTGCCAAAATTCAATGTAGTCCCCATTGCATTATGTAAACTTTTCCAAAATTTTGAAGTAAATCTTGGATCACGATCTGATACTATCGATGCTGGAATTCCATGCAGTCTTATAATCTCTTGAACATATAATTTAGCATACTGATCCATAAAAAATTTCATCTTGACCGGCAAGAAATGAGCTGACTTTGTTAATCTATCAACAATCACCCAAATAGCATCATGCCCCTTTGTTGTTTTTGGTAATCCAACAACAAAGTCCATTGTTATATGCTCCGATTTCCATTCCAGGATCGGTAAAGATTGAAGTGTTCCTGCAGGCCTTTGATGTTCAGCTTTAACTTCTTGACATGTGACACAAAATTCCACATGTTTTGCTACGTCATCCTTCATATTTGGCCACCAAAAGTGCTGTTTTAAATCCCGATACATTTTAGTGCCTGCCGGATGCACCGTAAATGTAGAAGAATGGGCTTCCGATAATATTTTCTTCTGTAATTCTTGTTTTTCCTGAATATACCATCTATCTTTAAACTTCAGAACACCATCATTCGAACACTTAAAGTCAGAAGTGTAACACCCCACTTTTCTGGGTAACCTAAGCCTATAGGAATATAGCACGTTTTGACAAGGGTACAATATGCATTAAGAGATGATGGATGTTGAGGGAGTTACACTTTTGGAAATAGTAATTTAGATGATTTGGAAATTTATAGTTACTAACAACTACATGGTTGAAAATTGATAACTGAGTAGTTTCAGTTTTCCTATTTTATCATGCTACAGGTGACCTTAAATGTCACATCCTCCTTACGTAAGTAATAAAATAGTAATCTTAAGAGGAAAATCATACGTAATATTTGGTCACTTACTTTACTTCATAAAATGCAAACAAAACTTAAACTATGTACTTAAAACGTAAATCGTAGTGGTCAATAATATTAAGTTATACAACATACATTGCAAAACATTTCTTACATAACATTGTATTCAGCAAAACTAAGTACTTAAAACGTTTTATTTACACATATATAAACTTTTCAAAACATGTACTTGTTCGTTTTCATACATCTCCCACGGGTCGACACTTAACGATTCAAACCTTCAGCGTGGAATGCCTTCATCCCGATCTGAAAATTCTACATTAAACATGGAGGGTTATCACCCTCAACTTCTTCTTCATCACCTACATCACAAAGCTTAAACAATGAGCCTAAAGCTCAGTAAGAAATCAGGTGATCCTACATGCCTAACATGATCATGAACTTTTCATAAAACATGCATATTCATTTATTTCTTAACATTTCATTGACATTTTCTTAACTTTTATCCGTTTGGGCGTTACGTATCGCCATCCCCTCACAGATCCGTTTCATAACACTTGTCCGCTTGGGCGTTACGTATCGCCATCCCCTCACGGAGGTGTTTCATAGCATTTCTTAATTTCTGTCCGTTCGGGCGTTACGTATCGCCATCCCCTCACGGATTTGTTTCTTAACCTTTATGTACAATTCATGCATGAATGATGAGAGTGTTCCATACCACGCTCATCAATCGTTGGGCGACATTTGAAAACCATGCTTGAAAACATTTTCGTATTCTTTATAAAACATGATGCATGATACTTTCGTGCAATGCTTAATAACATTTCATGCTGTATTTGTAAACATANTTAAGAATCTCGTATCACTCACCTCTTTAAAATCGGGCAGAATGCACCGAAAATGTTTATGCATGAACTTGTCTTGACTAATTAATGCATTTAATCTATAAAACGTCCAATTCAACCTTCATAACTTATTTCAAACTAAATTTAATCATTAAAAGAGTGGTTTGAATGATTCTTACCTCAAAAGATCCGAATTGAAGAGAGGAACACTTTCCTCCAAAGGGTTGAGGGTTAAACCTTGTTCTAGATTGATCGGTTTTCACTTCTTTCTTAGAAACCCTAAGTTTACTCTGAAATTTGAGAGAAAACAGGAGAGGGAAGAGGTAAGTTTTGTGGCTGAATGAAGAACTTCAGAGCATTACAAGGCACTTAATCGGTTTTGTCTCATTGTGGAATGAAAGGTTAGCACGAGGTGGCTTTCAAGCATGAGGTGTCAACCGCAAGTTAAAAGTTTCATAACATTTTCTACAAAACTCGGATTTTCATGATTCAAACGTCATTCTATTCCTTAATGAGTCTTGTTGAACTTTGTATAAGAAATAAACTTCAAATTGTAAGTTTAAGATTATCAAATGTACGAAATACAAAATATTGTCCAAAAGTTCACATTTCCTTAGTTCAGTTTTCATTCATCAACTTCTAAAATGCATAACTTTTTCACCAAAACTCCTATTGAGTTGTTCAACCTATCAATATTCTCATTTTGATGTCTTCAACAAATGGATAATTATCAAAGAAGTTATAGTAGACTCTTTAAGAAATAATTTGACACCCGTAGCATCACAAATGGATCATTATCAAAGAAGTTACGGTTGTTTGAAGTTAATGAATTTTGTTACTGGCATTTTAGGTTTTCAAGTGCAGCAACATATTGATCAAGTTTTTCAATAAAGCTAAGGACCTAAGGTAAGTTAATGTTGCATGCGATTAGCCCTAAGGGGACTACATTACAAAGATTAGGATTTATGATTTTGAAATATGCTGGATTATTTTTGGGGTGTACTGCACAATACACCGACCTCAATTTATTTGAGGATATGTTTGTGTGCCTTGTTTGATGATTGATTGATTTTTGGAGTTAGAATAAAGACGCATGTTTAGAATGCCTGCAATGTTTGAATCGCATATATTATTGCATGTTATCGTGTTCATGCATTTTAATTGTTCATGCATCATGGTTTTAAGAAAAATACAAAAATGATTTGCATGCATGATTTTTATGATAATATGCAACGGGTCGTTGAGGGAGGAGCTCGAGTTAGACTGCCTCGAGGGAGGCCAAATGGTGTCTACTCTCTCCCGTGGTACCTTCAACGATCAAATAATGAAAGAAATGAAATGAATGAAATGTACGTAAATAGTTACATGTGGGGCGGGGTTGAGTTTGGCTGTCCCGAGAGGTTGGACCAAATGGTGCCTACTCTCCCCTAGACGTTATTACCCACATTAGCTGGACTGTTAAGTGGAAGTTAAGAAATGAAATGAACGATACCAAAATTCCATTGTTTTCATAAAGCAGCATATGCATGAAGGTCTCATAATTGTTTTTATTATTATGGATTAACTTACTGAGCGTTAGGCTCATCAGATAAGCTTTGTAATGTAGGGATAAATGCTTGACGTGGTGAAGTACGTCTATTGCGGAAGTTTGCGGCTGTTAGTGCAATTTTGACAGGTGGTGGCTCATGTAAATGGAAAGATTTTGTTGAAAACTAATGTATAATATTATGTTTATTTTACAACTATTTTGTAATAACTTGGTCTTAATGTTAAAGTACAAGTATGTTTTGGTTACTTATTACGAATAAAATCGGTTTTGATGAAGTTAAATAAAAGTCTTCCGGTGTATTTTATCTCAAGGATTTCAAATTGATAAGTTTTACTGTAAATTGTTTAAAGTAGGTACATGTGTATGTTTACAAAAATTTAATTAAGCAAAGGAAAAATCGGGCGTTACAAGAAGAATTTGCCTTTTTGCCCAATTTATATCGTTTATATTTGGGATCCTCCAATTGAGCTTCTTTGATTTCATCCATAAGAGTTGGCCTCAAAGATAATGCTGCAAGCATACAACTCAAATATGACAATACTTCTAAGCCAGACTTTTCAATTTCAGATTAAAGCGTTATAGACATTGCCAATTGGACTGGTATGAACTTCCTACTCAGTGCATAAGCTACCACATTAGCTTTGCCGGGGTGGTATTTGATTTCAAACTCATAATCTTCTACAAATTCAAGCCATCTTTGTTGCCTCATATTCAGGTCTTTTTGGGTGAATAAATATTTCAGATTCTTATGGTCTAAAAATATCTCGCATTGTTGCCCAAATAAATAATGCCACCATATTTTTAATGTGAAACAACTGCAGCTAATTCTAGATCATGAGTAGGATAATTTTGCTCGTACCCTTTTAATTGCCTTGATGCGTAAGCGATCACCTTTCCTTCTTGCATCAATACGCAACCTAATACAATTTTTGAAGCATCACAGTAAATTGTGAATTTACCGTCCTCAGTTGGAATTGTCAAAATTGGGGCTGATGTCAATTTTTGTTTCAAGTTCTGGAAACTTCTATCACATTCATCTGACCACCAAAACTTCATGCTATATTTGAAAATCCTTCAATGAATCTTTGATAATATCCAGCTAACCCAAGAAAACTACGTACCTCATTAATAGTCTTTCGATGTGGCCAGTCCATCACTGCTTGGACTTTTGACGGATCAACAGAAATACCATCCTTCGATACTACGTGTCCAAGATAGTTAACTCTATCAAGCCAGAATTCACATTTAGAAAACTTAGCATATAACATATGTTGTCTTAAAGGTTATAACTTAGAAAACTTAGCATATAACTTTAGATGTTCCATATGCTCTTCCTTTGTTTGAGAATATACGAGAATATCATCGATAAACACAATTATGAATTTATCTAGATACTCCTGGAATACGCGATTCATTAGATCAATAAAGGAAGCAAGAGAATAAGTCAATCCAAAAGACATCACCAAAAACTCGTAATGTCCATATCAAGTTCTAAATGCTGTTTTCTGGATATCTTCCGCTTTGACCTTCAATTGATAATATCCTAATCTTAGATCAATCTTTGAGAACACCCGTGCACCTTGGAGTTGGTCAAATAAATCATCAATTCTTGGAAGCGGATACTTGTTCTTCATCGTTAATTTATTCAATTCTCTGTAGTCAATACACATTCTCAGTGATCCATCTTTCTTCTTAACAAATAACACTGGAGATCCCCATGGCGTGAAACTTGGACGTATAAAGCCCTTGTGTACTAATTCCTTCAATTGTGCCTTTAATTCCTTTAATTCTACAGGCGCCATTCTATATGGATTTTTTGATACTGGTTCAGCTCCTGGATATATATCAATTACAAACTCAATTCCTCGATTTGGGGTAGTGTAACGTCCGGTTTTATCCTTTGCTTAGTTAATTTTTTTTTTACACATGTACCTACTTTAAACAATTTAAGGTAAACCTTATCAATTTCAAATCCTTGAGATAAAAAACAGCGAAAGACTTTTATTTAACTTCATCAAATCAATTATATTCGTAATAAGTAACCCAAAACATACTTGTGCCTTAACATTAAGATCAAGTTATTACAAAACAGTTATAAACAAAACATAATATTATACATTAGTTTTCAAACAAAACCTTTCCATTTACATGAGCCACCCACCGGTCAAAATCGCACTAACAGCCACAATCTTCAGCAATGGACGTACTTCACCACCTCGAGCATCTATCAGCGGTAAGTAGAATCCACAGTATTTATCTCATCACCTACATTACAAAGCTAATCTAATGAGCCTAACGCTCAGTAAGTTAATCCATAATAATAAAACATTTGTGAGACCTTTATGCATATGCTACTTTATAAAAACAATGCAGTTTCAGTATCGTTCATTTCTTTTCTTTTCTTTCACTTAACAGTCCAGTTAATATGGCAATACTGTGTGGGTAATACCGTCTAGGGGAGAGTAGGCACCATCTAGTCCAACCTCTTGGGACAGTCAAACTCAACCCCGCCCAACATGTAACTATTCATGTACATTTTATTCATTTCATTTCTTTCATTATTTGATCGTTGAAGGTACCATGATGCATGAACATGTAAACATGCAATAAAATGCACAATTCCAACAGTGCAAGCATTCTAAACATGCATTTTTATTCTAACACCAATAATCATTCAATCATCAAACAAGGCACACAAACATATCCTCAAATAAATTGAGGTTGGTGTATTGTGCATTACACCCCAAACAATCCAACATATTTCAAAATCACAAATCTTAATCTTTGTAATGTAGTCCCCTTAGGGCCAATCACATGCAACATTAACTTACCTTAGGTCCTTAGCTTTATTGAAAAACTTAATCAATATGTTGCTGCACTTGAAAACCTAAAAATTCAAGTAACGTAATTCATTAATTCAAACAACCATAACTTCTTCGATAATGATCCATTTGTGATGCTACAGGTGTTAAACTATTCTTTAAAGAGTCTACTATAACTTCTTAGAAGACACCAAATTAATAAAACTAATGTAGCATAATGTTTCGGGAGATACTAGTGAGCATGCTTCTCTGGAAATCAAGGACCGGTCGACCCAACCTATAAGGGGTCGACTCATGTTGACAAAACAGAGAGCGTGCGTTTTCTAAATCGAGAACCGGTCGACAAAACCTATAAGGGGTCGACCGCAGCTCTCCCCAATTTTTGTACAGTGACTTGCGACATCCATAACGTTTTATACATAGCTTTAAATTGAGTGATTCGAATGGCTATAAATCACTCTAAGAGTCTACTTTAACTCTTATGAAGGAAAAAAACTCTAATTCCTACTACTTCTCCACCGAATCTCCAGAACTCTAACTTTATTCATACTTAATTCATTTTCTAACAATCTACATGAAATCCTTCATTTTTATTCATCAATTCAACCAATACCATCATATTATCCTTACTGAACTTAAACGAAACTCAGAGGATAGAAAAATTACCTTGAACTTCAGTTTCCTTACGCTTTTCTCTCTCAATATCTCTTTCTTTCTCAACCTCACTCTTCTCTTGATCAACCTTTCTTTTACGTCCATCAATCGGATTTCCCCAACGCATCAGCTACCATATTAGCTTTGTCGGGGTGGTATTTGATTTCAAACTCATAATCTTTTACGAATTCGAGCCATTTTCGTTGCCTCATGTTCATGTCTTTTTGGGTGAATAAATACTTCAGACTCTTATGGTCTGAAAATATCTCGCATTGTTGCCCATATAAATAATGCCTCCATATTTTTAATGCAAAAACAATTGCAGCTAATTCTAAATCATGAGTACGATAATTTTTCTCGTACCCTTTTAATTGCCTTGATGCGTAAGCGATCACTTTTCCTTCTAGCATCAGTACGCAACCTAATCCAATTTTGGAAGCATCACAATAAATTGTGAATTTACCGTCCTCAGTTGGAATTGTCAAAATTGGGGCTGATGTCAATTTTTGTTTCAAGTTCTGGAAACTTCTATCACATTCACCTGACCACTAAAACTTCATGTTTTTCTTCGTTGATTTCTATCTTTGAAAATCCTTCAATGAATCTTCGATAATATCCAGCTAACCCAAGAAAGCTACGTACCTCATTAATATTCCTTGGCTGTGGCCAGTCCATCACTGCTTGGAATTTTGATGGATCAACATAAATACCATCCTTGGATACTACATGTCCAAGAAAGTTAACTCTATCAAGCCAGAATCCACATTTAGAAAACTTAGCATATAAGATATGTCGTCTTAAAGTTGATAATACTGCCTTTAGATGTTCCATATGCTCTTCCTCTTTTAGAGAATGTATGACAATATCGTCGATAAACACAATTATAAATTTATCTAGATACTCTTGGAATACGCGATTCATTAGATCCATAAAGGCAGCAGGAGCATTGGTCAATCCAAAAGACATCACCAAAAACTCGTAATGTCCATATCGAGTTCTAAATGCTGTTTTTGGGACATCTTCCGCTTTGACCTACAATTTATAGTATCCTGATCTTAGATCGATCTTTGAGAACACCTGTGCACCTTAGAGTTAGTCAAATAAATCATCAATCCTTGGAAGTGGATACTTGTTCTTGATCGTTAATTTATTCAATTCTCTATAGTCAATACACATTCTCAGTGATCCATCTTTCTTCTTAACAAATAACACTGGAGCTCCCCATGGTGAGAAACTTGGACGTATAAAGCCCTTGTGTACTAATTCCTCCAATTGTGCCTTCAATTCTTTTAATTCTACAGGTGCCATTCTATATGGATTCTTTGATACTAGTTCTGCTCCTGGATATATATCAATTACGAACTCAATTTCTCGATCTAGGGGTAGTCCTGGTAAATCGTATAAAAATACATCTGAGAAGTTTTTCACCACTGGAATATCTTGTAATTTTGCACCACAATGCATTCGAGTGTCAATTATGCTTGCTAAGAACCCAAAATAACTGCTTCTCAATAATTGTTGGGCTTTAATAGATGATATGATAGGTGTTCTATTGGTGCTTTTCATTGCTTGAAAAGAATACCATTCAGCATTCGGAGGCTGGAAACATATTGTTCTGGCTCTACAATTAATTGTTGTAAAATGCTGAAATAACCAGTCCATCCCCAATATAATATCATACCCTTTCATATCCATAATTATAAAATCAGCTTGTAAGTTTCTACCATTTACCAAAACAATACAATCCAGCATGACATAATTCAGTTGTAATTCCTCTCAAGATGGCAACATTACATCATAAACATGTTCAGCTACCACCGGTGAACATTTCATTTTAACCATGAATGTAGATGACATGAATGAATGAAAGGAACCAGAATCTATCAATGTATAAGCAGTAACGCCATTAACTAAAATAGTACCTGACACTACCTTAGGTTGTTCTTCATTATCAAATTCGATAAGTGCAAAAACCCTTGGTGCCACCTTTATTTAATCTTTGTTCACTTTTGGAAAATCTCTTGCAATATGACCTATCTCCTTGCATTTGAAACACATATCAGTTCCAGCTATGCATTCTCCAAAATGTCGTTTCTGACACTTCAGACATTCTTCAGCTTGAGAAAACCCTTGTACACGTTTTCCTTTCCCTTGCTCAATCTTTCCGTCATTGGGTCGTTTTGCACCTTTTGATTGCTGCAATGCCTGATTTGGATGATGCTGCACTTCTTTAAAAAATTTCTTCGGAGACTCCCTCTCCCTTTGGAATTTTATTTCAGCCTCTTCCACTTCTAGGGCTTTTGTCACCACCATTGAATAAGACACATTTTTCGTCCCGGAGATCTTTACTCCTCTATATTTTGACTTTCAGCCCTTGAATGAATTGATGTACCTTGAGTTCGTCAGTGGTCACCATGTGTGGACCAAAATGAGATAATGCTTCAAATTTCCGTATGTACTCCGATACGGATCCAAATTAGCGTAATTGAACAAATTCCACCAACTTACTTGTTCGAACTGCATGATTGAATATTTTTCGTAAAAGATCTCCTTAAATTTGTTCCATGACATTTCTTTCACATTTTTGGTAGCTTTAATAGTGTCCCACCAGTAACGTGCATCCTTTGACAACATAAAGACTGGACAATTAACTCTCTCATCTTCCTCAATCTTGGCATAATCATACATATCTTCAATTATTCGGATCCACTCTTCAGCACAAGTTGGATCTGTTGCCTGTCCATCAAAGTTAGGTGGATGAAGTCGTCGAAATCTTTCACAACTTAACTCTCCAGCAATATTTGAACGAAAACCTCCTTGTTCTTCCTTTGCCATATATCGTTCTAATTGCTGAAACTGACAATCCACTATATCAGTTAGCTTTTTAATTGCATTATCTCTGCCTTCCATTTCCCATCTTTGTCCTCTCGGCATATTGAACTAAGCCTTAACAATTTAGCAACCCATAAATATAAAAAATAATATAATCATTAATAAACTTACAGTATATGAAGTATCTCCATGTGAAGGTTTGTGCTGTTAGGCAATCTGCAGAAACGATTTTAAAACTCGGTGCGCTCTGATACCATATTGTAACGTTCGGTTTTATCCTTTGCTTAGTTTAATTTTTTTTTTACACATGTACCTACTGTAAACAATTTAAGGTAAAACTTATCAATTTGAAATCCTTGAGATAAAATATAGTGGAAGACTTTTATTTGACTTCATCAAATCAATTATATTCGTAATAAGTAACCCAAAACATACTTGTGCCTTAACATTAATACCAAGTTATTACAAAACAGTTATAAACTAAACATAATATTATACATTAGTTTTCAAACAAAACCTTTCCATTTACATGAGCCACCCACCAGTCAAAATCGCACTAACAACCACAATCTTCAGCAATGGACGTACATCACCACCTCGAGCATCTATCACTGGTAAGTAGAATCCACAGTATTTATCTCATCACCTACATTACAAAGCTAACCTAATGAGCCTAATGCTCATTAGGTTAATACATAATAATAAAACATTTATGAGACCTTTATGCATATGCTGCTTTATAAAAACAATGCAGTTTTCAGTATTGTTCATTTCTTTTCTTTTCTGTCACTTAACAGTCCAGTTAATGTGGGTAATACCGTCTAGGGGAGAGTATGCACCATTTGGTCCAACCTCTTGGGACCAAACTCAACCCCGCCCAACATGTAACTATTCACATACATTTAGTTCACTTCATTTCTTTCATTATTTGATCATTGAAGGAAACACGGGAGAGAGTAGACACCATTTGGCCTCCCTCGAGAGAGACTAACTCGAGCTCCTCCCTCAACGACCCGTTGCATATTATCATGTAAATCATGCATGCAAATCATTTTCGTATTTTTCTTAAAACCATGATGCATGAACAATTAAAATGCATGAACATGTAAACATGCAATAAAATGCACAATTCCACCAGTGCCAGCATTCTAAACATGCATCTTTATTCTAACACCAATAATCAATCAATCATCAAACAAGGCACTCAAACATATCCTCAAATAAATTGAGGTCGGTGTATTGTGCATTACACCCCAAACAATCCAGCATATTTCAAAATCACAAGTCTTAATCTTTGTAATGTAGTCCCCTTAGGGCCAATCACATGCAACATTAACTTACCTTAGGTCCTTAGCTTTATTGAAAAACTTGATCAATATGTTGCTGCACTTGAAAACCTAAAAACGCAAGTAACGCAATTCATTAACTTCAAACAACCATAACTTCTTCGATAATGATCCATTTGTGATGCTACAAGTGTCAAACTATTCTTTAAAAAGTCTAATATCACTTCTTAGAAGACACCAAATTCATAAAACTAACGTAGCATAATGTGTCTGGACATACTAGTGAGCATGCTTCTCTAGAAATCAAGGACCGGTCGACCCAACCTACAAGGGGTCGACCCATGTTGACAAAACAGAGAGCGTGCATTTTCTAAATCGAGAACCGGTCGACACAACCTATAAGGGGTCGACCCAAACTCTCCCCAGTTTCTGTACACTGACTTGCGACGTCCATAACGTTTTCTACATAGCTCTAAATTGAGTGATTTGAACGGCTATAAATCACTCTAAGGGTTTACTTTAACTCTTATCAAGGAAACAAACTCTAATTCCTACTACTTCTTGACCAAATCTCCAGAACTCTAACTTTGTTCATACTTAACTTATTTTCTAACAATCTACATGAAATCCTTCATTTTTATTCATCAATTCAACCAATACCATCATATTATCCTTACTAAACTTAAAAGAAACTCAGAGGATAGAAAAATTACCTTGAACTTCAGTTTCCTTACTCTTTTGTCTCTCAATATCTCTTTCTTTCGCAACCTCACTCTTCTCTTGATCAACGTGAGAACTTGAGAGAAGATAGGGAAAAGAAATCGTGATGGGAGGGAAATGGCAGACCATGCCTTCTTATCTCTTAATTAAACAAAATCAACCTTTCTTTTACGTCCATCAATCGGATTTCCCCACGTTTTTGCTGAATTTTCAACTTAAGTTAGGGAAAGTGTCGACCGCTCGTCCATTGTGTCGACCAAAAGAATTCTCGAGCGTTATTTGTATCGACCGTTCGTCCATGATGTCGACCAAAAGTATACTAAAGGACTATTTTGTGTTGACCCCTTCCTGATCCTGGGGTCGACCGAAAGTATTCCATTGTGTCGACCCCTCCTCGATCCTGGGGTCGACCCAAAGTACTCCACAGGGTTCTATTGTGTCGACCCCTCTTCGATCCTGGGATCGACCAAAAGTATATATTGTGTCGACCCCTCTTCGATCCTAGGGTCGACCGAAACTATATATTGTGTCGACCCCTCTTCAATCCTGAGGTCGACCGAAACTATATATTGTGTCGACCCCTCTTCAATCTTGTGGTCGACCAAAACTATTCAATTGTGTCGACCCCTCCTCGATCCTGGGGTCGACCGATAAACAAGGTGTCGAGCGCCAACCCATAGCGGTCGACCGGAAATCAATTATTTCTTTCATCACCTTCGACCTACTAATTTACCAATATCCAAAATACCTTAACACTCTAATATTTAAGCGACATTCATAAAAATAATATTAAACGCTTTCATCTTAAAATCACAAAATTCATAGAATAACTGAGGGTTGTTACAGGTAGTCCTGGTAAATCATCTAAAAATACATTTGATAAGTTTTTCACCACCAGAATATCTTGTAATTTGGCACCACATTGCATTCGAGTATCAATTTTGCTTGCTAAGAACCTTACACAACCGCTTCTCAATAATTTTTGGGCTTTAATAGAAGATATGATAGGTGTTCTGTTGGTACTTTTCATTGCTTGAAAAGAATACCATTCAACATTCGGAGGCTGGAAACATATTGTTCTGGCTCTACAATTAATTATTTCAAAATGCTGAAATAACTAGTCCATTCCCAATATAATATCATACCCTCTCATATCCATAATTATAAAATCAGCTTGTAATTTTCTACCATTTACGAAAATAATACAATCTAGCAAAAACCCTTGGTGCCACTTTTACTTGATCTTTGTTCACTTTTGGACAATCTCTTACAATATGACCTATCTCCTTGCATTTGAAACACCTACCAGTTCCAGCTATGCATTCTCCAAAATGTCGTTTCTGGCACTTTGGACATTGTTCAGCTTGAGAAAACCCTTGTACACGTTTTCCTTTCCCTTGCTCAATCGTTCCATCATTGGGTGTCGTTTTGTGCATTTTGATTGCTGGAATGCCTGATTTGGTTGATGCTGCACTTCTTTAAAAAATTTCCTCGGAGACTCCCTCTGCCTTTGGAACTTTATTTCAGCTTCTTCCACTTCTAGGGCTTTTGTCACCACCATTGAATTAGGCATATAACATATGTTTCAATGCATCCAATTACTTTTATGTCTTCTGATGAATTTGAGTAGACATCTCAAGCAACATTCAAACACATGAATCGTATTATTTGGATTAGTCTAGCTAAAGTTACAATCAATTGAAAATCATGTTATACCAAAGCGATACTTTAAAATTAATGAATTATGTTACTTGTGTTATAGGTTTTCAAGTGCAGCAACATATTGATCAAGTTTTTCAATAAGGCTAAAGATTTAAGGTAAGTTAATGTTGCATGTGATTGGCCCTAAAGGGGACTACATTACAAAAATTAGGATTTTATGATTTTGTAATATTCTAGATTGTTTGGGGAGTAATGCACAATACACCGACCTCAATTTATTTGAGGATATGTTTGTGTGCCTTGTTTGATGATTGATTGATTATTGGTGTTAGAATAAAGATGCATGTTTAGAATGCTTGCAATGTTGGAATTGTGCATTTTATTGCATGTTTACATGTTCATGCATTTTAATTGTTCATGCATCATGGTTTTAAGAAAAATACAAAAATGATTTGCGTGCATGATTTTCATGATAACATGCAACGGGTCGTTGAGGGAGGAGCTCAAGTTAGACTGTCTCGAGGGATGCCAAATGGTGTCTACTCTCTCTCGTGGTACCTTCAATTATCAAACCAATGAAAGAGTAAAATGAACAAAATGTACGTAAATAGTTATATGTTGGGTGGGGTTTGAGTTTGGCTATCCCAAGAGGTTAGACCAAATGGTGCCTACTCTCCCCTAGACGGTATTACCCACATTAACTGGACTGTTAAGTGAAAGAAAAGAAATTAAAGGAACGATACCGAAATTGCATTGTTTTTATGAAGCAACATATGCATAAAGGTCTTATAAATGTTTTATTATTATGGATTAACTTACTGAGCGTTAGGCTCATTAGATAAGCTTTATAATGATGTGCCCGAGACTCACCCACAACCGGAAGGAGCAACAACTTGAAGCCGTGCAAGACATTTAGCTAATATGTTTGTTGATTTTGCAGGTACATTTTTCCCTACATTAGAGCTCCTAGATATTCCTTCACATCATGATCAAGAACTCCCCAAACATTGCTTACAATGGGAGTATAAAGAAGAGAAGAAGTTAGCCGAAAATCCAAGCTCTTCCTTGCCAAGTTCACCACCCGGGACATAACTACACTCGGTTTCGAGGACAATGGAGACCGTATGCACCACTACTTGGGGAGATGAAGTCTTCCAAGGAATGACCAAGTAATGTTTGATTTTTGTATTTGTAAAATACTAAAATATTTGGGATGTTTTGATGTAAACAAATTGGTTCGGTTTGAACCAATTTCGTTGGGATTTGGGTTCGGCTTGGTCCAAACCAAGCCCCATTTAATGGAGCTTAGGTCCAATCCTAAGTCTGTATTTTTCATTCTTCTTTTGTTATGTTAGGAACGTAGAGTTTTTGCTGAAGACTCCATTGTCTTGGTTTAGGAGGTTTGGTGGGACCCATTCTCACCTAACTCCTATTCTTAGCCACTCATTAGTCCTAATTTTAGGTCTTTAATTGTTTTTGTCTTTTGTGAAAGTTTGTATGGGTATGAATCCCTCCTCCCACGTCTGATGAAGGGAGAAAAAAATAGAAGAAATTTGCAGAAGCCAAGTGCTCTCAATCTCCATTTCTTTCTCACGGCAATTCAAGGTTTTGGTGAGTAATATCCTCAACCTTCTCTTGTCTTGGTGTTGGTGATCTTGCTAGGGTCATTAAACCTTATTTCAACCTCCCTTCCTCACTTGTTAGGATCAAAAGGCGAGTTTGGAACCCCCATAGCCTACCTTCCATTTGCGTTTTCATTTGTTTGTGTTGGTTGTGTTGTTTCCTGTTTTTGAACCTTCCCGAGTGGACTTTGAACTCCAACAGTCCATTCCGTGCCATTTTCTGTTCCAGTGAGAATAAGCCCCAAATTTCTAGCAGTGAGTCCGAACTTCATGGCCTGAAACATTGGTTCTTTCCGTTTAGCCATAGCCACCACCCTTTAAAAGTTATGCTTGTGTTTTCCCACTGCTTCCTACCCGAGTTCCTGAAGTCGGGCAATTCTGTCCATTAATTTTCTATCCAGCATAACTCCTAGCCTACACTTGCTTTTTCTATGAAACCACTTGCATTGTTTTACCCTTTGATTGAAGTTGTTGTCTGCTTATTTTTACTATCCCAGACTCCCTGTATTGGAAGTTGTATAGAAGTTTCCCCATCACCCCGCACTATTTTCTTCCTGTTTGTCTGTTTGTGCATCTGAAAGTGTCTCCATGTATTTTAATGTTCCGCACTTGCTTGTAAGCTGCAATTCAGGTCAAACTTAGTCCACACCCTTAAGTTTAAGTTGGCTGAGTTTTATAACCTAAACATGTATTCATTTGGAGAACTATGCGTTGCACTCCCCTATTCTGCCTTACTCCCTGTCCTTCCGGGCAGATTGCAATCTTCACCCTTATTTCTGGCACCTCCACATCTTGGAGCGTGTCATGTAATGTAGGTGATGAGATAGATATTGTGGATTCTCTTTATCGTGGATAGATGCTTGAGGTGGTGAAGTACGTCCATTGCAGAAGTTTGCGGCTGTTAGTGCAATTTTGACCGGTGGGCGACCCATGTAAATGGAAATGTTTTGTTTGAAAACTAATGTACAATATTATGTTTGGTCTATAACTGTCTTATAATAACTTGGTTTTAATGTTAAAGTACAAGTATGTTTTGATTACTTATTACGAATAGAAACGATTTTGATGAAGTTAAATAAAAGTCTTCCGCTGTATTTTATTTCAAGGATTTCAAATTGATAAGTTTTACCTTAAATTGTTTAAAGTTAGTACATGTGTTTACAAAAAAAGAAATTTTAAGCAAGGAAAAAGTGGGATGTCACAACTCCTCCTTGGTCTCCCCCAAATCGGGCATAGTTGGGTGGTCCTTTCCCACCTTTCTTTTTGTGCCACACCAAATTGGGTAAGCATTTGTATGCCATCTGATTAGGCCTCTCCTGTCTCATGTGAAGGAGATTAAAACTCCCTCATGAACAAAAATTTATATTGAGTTTATTTTGAATCTAAAAGAGTGCTTTGCATCTCCTTCCTTTGCAAGTTTCTAACCTCCAAAACTCGTTTCTCTGGTGAGTAATATCCGGCGACTCGAGAGTATTCCTTCAAGGTTTTGGCTTCCCTTTGGAGCTAGGGTAAGCTAGGCCATGCTACACATCTTCAGCCACTCTCTCGTGGTCTTAGGGTAAGCGTTTAAATCCCATTAGCTCATCTCCATCTTCGGTTACCTCTCACTTTTCGATAACCCCATTTCTTTTCCAATAACCACTTTTTTAGCACCCGATACTCCCCTCTGCATAACTTCCGATTCCCCAAAGATTTTACCCTCATTTTTGGAGGTTAAGCTCTTCACTCATTGTCAAAATAATCTTCCGAATCTCGGTTGTAAACTTCGTATAAAACCCAAGATCTCCCTTGCTTAATATAACCCGTTTCCTTCCCTTTTCTTCCCTTCTTTCTCACTCGAAGCCCATTTTATTCCCCTTCCCATTCTTAAAGTTTGTCAATTTGGGTTTCAAGGGTTCTAGGTTTCACGGGTTAAAGGTTTCAAAGTTCCAAGGTTCCATGGCTCTTGGGTTCAAGGTTCTCTGGTTAATAGTTCAGGATTCTAGGGTTCCAGGGTTTAGCATTCCAGGGTTCAAGATTCAGGGTTCCATGGTTTAGGTTCCAAGGTTTAAAGGTTGTATGGTTCCAGAGTTTAAGGTTTAGGATCCAGGGTATAGGGAAAGGAGTTTTAGGGTTTCAAAGTGTCTTGTTCAGGGTTTGGTGTTTGGAGGTTAAGGATTCTAGGATTCAAGGTTTTAGGGTTTATGTTTCAGGGTTAAGGGTTCTAGAGTTAGTTGTTTTTGAGTTGAGGGTTGAAGCGTTCCAAGATTAGGGGTTCATGGTTAAAGGTTCGAGGGTTATAGGGTTTAAGGTTCAAGGTTTAAAGTTCCATGAATCAAGGGTCCAAAGTTAAAGGTACAAGGATTGAGGGTTCAAGGTTCTAGAGTTTTATGGTTCCAGGGTTCCAGGTTACAGGGTTATGGGGTTAGGTTTCTAGAGTTCTACGGTTCATGTGTTATGGGGTTAAAGTGTTCAGAGTTCAGGTTTAAGTTCAAGGTTCAGGGTTTCTAGGTTTAGGGTTTCAGGTTTAGGGTAAAGGGTTCTAGGGTTTAAGGGTTTAGTGTCCAAGGTTTAGGGTTCAATGTGTAGGATTTAAGATTCTTTGCTCTAGGGTTCTAAGGTTTAAGGATTCTAGGGTTTTAGAGTTTTAGGTTTCAAGGTTCAGAGTTCTAGGGCTCAGGGTTCCAACGTTCCAAGGTTCAGGGTTCAAGGTTCATGGATCTGGGGTTCATGGTACACGTGTTCATGGTTAAGGATTCAAAGGTTTAAGGGTTAAGGTACTCAGGTTCTAGGGTACAAGGTTTAGGTTTTAGGCTTAGTGTTCATAGGTTGACAAGCTTCAAGAGTGGGAAGAGGAATGAAAGGTGCTTCAGGTGAGACAGGGGGAAGAAATGGGCCGAAAATGGGTGATATTAAGAGAAAGTTCTCGGGTTGCATATAGAGTTTGCAACCGAGATTTAGAAGGATGCTGTACGAATGATAGAAGAGTTTACCCTCCAAAATTGAGGGTAAAGCTCTTGGGAATATGGAGATATGCAGAGGGGAATATCGGGTGCGAAAATGGGGGTTATCAGAAAAGGGGATGGTGTTGGTCGGAAAATGAAAGATAACCGGAGATGGAGAAGAGCTAATGGGGATTACACGCTTACCCTACGACCACGGGAGGGTGGCTGAAGACGTGTAGCATGGCCTAGCTTACCCTAGCTTGGAAGGGAAGCCAAAACCTTGAAGAAACGCTCTCGGGTCGCCGGATATTACTCACTGGAAAACTGAGACTTGGAGGTCGGAAACCGGCAAGGGAAGAAGATTCAAAAGCACTCTTTTAGATTCAAATTCAACTACCTACAATGCTCGTTCATGAGGGAGTTTCAATCCCTTTCACAAGAGAGAAAGATAGCCCTAATCAGATGGTACACAAGTGCTTACCCGATTTGGTGTGGCACAAAAAGAAAGGTGGGAAAGGACCACCCAACATATACCCGATTTGGGGGTGACCACGGGAAAGTGGTCCCTGAATTTGGTTCCCCTTCCATCGGCTACCAACCAAAACTCCCAAAAATACAAACCCATACCAAAAGCTAAAGCTCACTCCAAACCCATGGAAACCCAGACCAAAGTCATGGAATATGTTCTCCCTTTGGAAATCTTCACTTCGGACTTGGGAGGATAGAACTCTTCGAATCACCATCAAAAGGGGTCCCTCTTGAGCATGGAAAATCTCCTCCTCGGGTTCTTGCTCCTCTCGAGCATCTTCCAGCACTTCATCCTCGCTCACCACTTCGTTGGTGTCCTCCCTAAGAATTATGACTCTCTTGTTTGGACATTGAGAGGTAATATGGCCTAATCTAAGACATTTGAAACATTTAATCTCCCTTGCTCGAGGCCGATTGCCTTCATCATTAGGCTTCCCCTCGCCTTCTTTCCTTTGGGACCAAGGCTTCACAAAAGGGGGTTTCTCCTCGGCCTTAGAGAAGGGTTTTTTGGGAGGGGTGGTCTTGGTGGCAAATCAGTTGGTCACCCCCTTTTCTTTTCTCTTCACTTTCCTCTCCACTTTCATGGCAAGTTGAATGATTGAATCCATGGTATCAATAGGTTATAGTTCAACTATATCTCCAATCACTTTGTTTAAACCCCGCAAAAATCTAGCAATGATTTGCTCCTCGGGGTTCATCTAAACCACGCAAAAATCTAGCAAAAACCTCTTTCTCATGAAGAGTTTCATGGCCCTCCAAGTAGGAATATCATCCTCACCATCACGCCTACTTTGGGCCTTCAAACTATCCCACCATAAGCTAGCATACCCGGTTAACTCCAAAGAAACTAATTGTAACTTCAACTGTTCCGAATAGTTATAGCAATCAAATACTTTATCTACTTTTTCAACTCAATCAAGGAATGCAACACCATTGCAGGAACCTGCAGTGGTTACCTTGATGTTTCTCATTTCATCTTCACGAGTGGGTTGGTCATTGCAACCAAACTCTTCATCGGAGTCCTATGTTGTTTGATGTCGTGGCCTCCTCATGCCACTTTCGGGTCTTCTTCTTGGAGCAGGGGTTGAAGGCGGCCTCATTGAAGGGAAAGCTGCCTCCAGCCTTTGGAAAACCATCTCAAACTTTTTATGGATCTCATTGAGTTGTCCTTGTATGCTTGACTCCGGAAAGTCCAGGTTAGGGGTTACCGGAGGTGGATTTTAGGGTTCAGTGTTTTGGATTTAGGGTTCAAAGGGTCATGGTTCAAAGGTTCATGGTATAGTTTTCAAGAATTCAAGGTTTCTAAGGTTCAAGGTAGATGGTTCAAGGGTTCCAAGAATCAGGATTTAGTGTTCAGGGTTCAAGTTCAAAGGTTCTAGGTTTAAGGGTTTTAGAGTCCAAGTTAAAGGTTCAGTGCTCAAAGGTTTATGGTTTTGGGTTCATGATTTAGTAGTTTAGGGTTCGGGGTTCCAGAGTTTTGGGTTTACGGTTCATGGTTCTAGGGTTAAAAAATTCCACAGATCAGGTAGGGTCCCAAAGAATAGGGTTTGAGGTGCTCGAGTTTAATGTTTAAGGTTTAAGGTTGATGGTTTAGTGTTCAAAGGTTCAGTGTTCAGGGTCCAAGGTTTAGGTACAGGGTTAGAGTGTTCAAGGTTTTAGGGTTCCAAGATTCTAGGGTTATGGGGTTTAGGGTTCATGGTTCAGTGTTCAAGGATTCTTGATTCCAAGGATTAGGGTTTAGTGTTTAATGATCAAGATTCAAGGTTCAGGGTCAAGGGTTCAGGGTTTAAAGGTTCAAGGGTCAATATTTAAAGATTCTATAGTTCAGCGTTCAGTGTTTAGGCTTCAGGTATAAGAAGTTCAATGTTCCAGGGTTCAGGGGGTTCAGGGTTTTAGGATCCTGCAATTCACAGTTTAGGGTTTTGGGTTCTAAGGTTCAAGTCTCAAGGGTTAAAGGGTAAAGGGTTCCAAGGTTCAAGGGTTCTAGCATCAGGGGTCATGGGTTCAAGGGTTTGAGGGTCCTAGCGTTCTAGGGTTCAGAATTCAGTGTTGAGTGTTCAGGATTGTAAGGTTTAGGTTTCTAGTGTTCAGGTTTCCTAGGTTCTAGGTTCAAGATTTAGGGTTTCAGGGTTCAAGAGTTTCACGATTCCATGGGGTCTAGGATCCAAAGTTCAGGGTTCAAGGGTTCCAAGATTCTTGGGTGTCAGGGTTTACAGTTCAGAGTTTAGAGTTCAGTGTTTAAGGATTCTTGATTTCAAGGATTAGGGTTTGGAATTTAATGATCAAGATTCAGGGTACAGGGTCTAGGGTTCAGGGTTTGAAGGTTCAAGGGTCCATATTTAAAGATTCTAGAGTTCAACGTTCAGTGTTTAGGCTTCGGGGATAAGAGGTTCAATGTTCCAGGGTTCAGGGGGTTCAGGGTTTTAGGATTTAACGATTCAAGGTTTAGGGTTTACGGTTCTAAGGTTCAAGTCTCTAGGGTTAAAGGGTAAAGGGTTCCAAGGTTCAAGTGTTCTAGCATCAGGGTTCAGGGGTTCAACGGTTTCCTAGCGTTCAAGGGTTCAGAATTCGTGTTGAGTGTTCAGGATCGTAAGGTTTAGGTTTCTAGTGTTCAGGTTTCCTAGGTTCTAGGTTGACGATTTAGGGTTTCAGGGTTCATGGGTTTGATGGTTCCATGGGGTCTAGGATCCAAAGTTCTAGGTTCAAGGGTTCCAAGATTCTTGGGTTTCATGGTTTAGAGTTCAGAGTTTAGAGTTCAGTGTTTAAGGATTCTTGAATTCAAGGATTAGGGTTTGGAATTTAATGATCAAGATTCATGGTTCAGGGTTTAAAGGTTCAAGGGTCCATATTCAAAGATTCTAGAGTTCAGCGTTTAGTGTTTAGGCTTCAGGGATAAGAGGTTCAATGTTCCAGGGTTCATGGGGTTCAGGGCTTTAGGATTTAACGATTCAGGGTTTAGGGTTTAGGGTTCTAAGGTTCAAGTCTCTAGGGTTAAAGGGTAAAGGGTTCCAAGGTTCAAGTGTTCTAGCATCAGGGTTCAGGGGTTCAAGGGTTTCCTAGCGTTCAAGGGTTCAGAATTCAGTGTTGAGTGTTCAGGATTGTAAGGTTTAGGTTTCTAGTGTTCAGGTTTCCTAGGTTCTAGGTTCACGATTTAGGGTTTTAGGGTTCATGGGTTTGATGGTTCCATGGGGTCTAGGATCCAAAGTTCTGGGTTCAAGGGTTCCAAGATTCTTGGGTTTCAGGGTTTAGAGTTCAGAGTTTAGAGTTCAGTGTTTAAGGATTCTTGATTTCAAGGATTAGGGTTTGGAATTTAATGATCAAGATTCAGGGTACAGGGTCTAGGGTTCAGGGTTTAAAAGTTCAAGGGTCCATATTTAAAGATTCTAGAGTTCAACGTTCAGTGTTTAGGCTTCAGGGATAAGAGGTTCAATGTTCCAGGGTTCAGGGGGTTCAGGGTTTTAGGATTTAACGATTCAAGGTTTAGGGTTTAGGGTTCTAAGGTTCAAGTCTCTAGGGTTAAAGGGTAAAGGGTTCCAAGGTTCAAGTGTTCTAGCATCAGGGTTCAGGGGTTCGAGGGTTTGAGGGTCCTAGCGTTCAAGGGTTCAGAATTCAGTGTTGAGTGTTCAAGATTCTAAGGTTTAGGTTTCTAGTGTTCAGGTTTCCTAGGTTCTAGGTTTAAGATTTAGGGTTTCAGGGTTCAATTGTTTCACGATTCCATGGGATCTAGGATCCAAAGTTCTGGGTTCAAGGGGTCCAAGATTCTTGGGTTTCAGGGTTTAGAGTTCAGAGTTTAGAGTTCAGTGTTTAAGGATTCTTGATTTCAATGATTAGGGTTTGGAATTTAATGATCAAGATTCAGGGTTCAGGGTCCAGGGTTCACGGTTTAAAGGTTCAAGGGTCCATATTTAAAGATTCTAGAGTTTATCTGACACGCTCGGGGTTATGGGAAGTGTCGGGAGAAAGAAGACACAAGGGTAATCTGCCAAGGAGAAAATCCAATACAGAAACAATGAGGTGTAACGGTTAATGTTCCAAATGCATACAATATTAAGTCAAATAAACTCAGCCAAATGAAACTTTAGGAAGTGGACTAAGCTGGGCCAAATTTGCAGCTTGAAAACACGTGAGGACTTAAAATGGCACGGGAATACTTTTGAGTGTACAAACAGACACAAAACAGAAAACAGTGACGTGGAGGGGTAAAGATTTCTGCACAACTTCAAATGCACGCAACCTGGGAATGTAAAAATTGGCAGAAAACAACTTCAATGAAAGGGAGAGAAAATGCAAGTGGTTTGATGAAAAAAAGACACGGTAGGTTAGGAGATATGTAGGTTGGAAAATGGATGGACAGAAACTGTTCGATTTCGAGAACTCGGGCAGAATGAGGGGGAAGTTGTAAGTACAACTTTTGATGGCCGAAGGGTTTTGGTAAAAAGAAAGAACAGAAATGTCCGGCCATGAAAGAAGAACTCACAACCAAAAATTTAGGGTTTTTACTCACGAAAAATAGAAAATGACACAGAGTGGACTTTTAGTGCACGAAATCCACTCTGGTAGAAATAAAAACAGCAACCAACACACAAGCAACAACACAATCACAATAACAAACGGAAGGTTAGCTATGGGACTTCCAAACTCGCCTTTGATCCTAAACAAGTGAGGAAGGGAGATTGGAATAGGGCTTAGTGGCTCTAGCAAGGCACCAACACCGTTACAAACCAAAGATCAAGGATATTACTCACCTTGAATTTGCTTTGCCGTGAGAGAAAATGGGGAGAGCTTCAAGCTTGCACATTCAACATTTTCTATCTGCAAATGCTGAGAAAGGAAGGGTAAAAACCCTCCTTCCCACGAGCTACAAAAGACACATGATTATCACCTATAGTCCTAAGTGCTAAACCAACATCAAGGTATGGTAAAGGGGCCCACCCTTGACTTTCATAACTAACAAGAGTGATGGTCACTAAGGGAAGGTAAAACCCATCCCCTAAGGCTTCCTAAGACCTTTCCACTTGCAACCACGTTTACTAACTTACAACAAAAGAAAAACAAGAGAGGTGCTAGCATGGTTTTCACGTGAAAAACCAAAAACCTAATAGATTGGCCAAACCCATGACGGATTGTCCATAATCAAATGGACTTGAACACTTGTATCTTTTGGGCTAATGGTTGGGCACTTCCATGGGCTGCTAGCTGCTTCTCCCATGAAGGACACAGATGAAATTCAGCCTTCCTTTCCGTTGGGGCCAAACATGGCCATGGATCAGCCACCATGGGTTGGATGCTCTCGGGCCGCTACCTGTTCTGGAGGCCTCTGTAATGGTGATGGTTGACCGGGTAATCTTTGTCCAAAATTGATGATCTGCCCCATGATGGAAACCTTAGGATGTTGGCCACATTGTTGTAGAAGCATGCTTGGCCAAATCAGGTGCGGAAGGTTGTCGAAACGGCTGCACAAGCCCCGGAGGTCATCCTAGGCCGAAACCAAAAGTGGTGCTATCATCACCTAGGATGGTTGGATCATCCTTTTCATCTTGGCACCTACAAAATTAGGACATTTTTTAGACAAAATATTGACTCGACCTTGGCTTAGAAACCCGAGACCAAGTCCATGGTGCTAGAGCCTTCCGCTTCTAGATGTGCTAATCCGTGGCACATCATCAAGTCTCTAGGGTTAAAGGGTAAAGGGTTCCAAGGTTCAAGTGTTCTAGCATCAGGGTTCAGGGGTTCAAGGGTTTGAGGGTCCTAGCGTTCAAGGGTTCATAATTCAGTGTTGAGTGTTCAAGATTCTAAGGTTTAGGTTTCTAGTGTTCAGGTTTCCTAGGTTCAAGGTTCACGATTTAGGGTTTCAGGGTTCATGGGTTTGATGGTTCCATGGGGTCTAGGATCCAAAGTTCTGGGTTCAAGGTTTTATGGTTTCAAGGTTGATGGTTTAGGCTTTCAAGGTTTTGGGTTCCAATGTTCTTGGGTTTGAGGGTTTATGGTTATGAGTCTAGGGGTTCAGGGTTCCATGCTTTAGGGTTCATGTTCTAGGGTTAAGGGTTTAATGTTAAAGGTTCAAGGTTTCAGGGTTCAAGGTTCTAAGCTTTAGTGTTCAAGGTTCAAAGATTTAAAGATTCCAAGGTTAAGAATTCAGGGTTCTAGGGTTCCATGGTTTACGGTTCAGCATTTACGGTTCTAAGGTTTAAAGTTCAGTTTTTTTGGTTATAGTGTTCCATTGTTAGTGGTTTAGGGTTTAGGGTTTCAAGGTTCAGGGTTTTAGGGTTAAAGTTTTAGGGTTTAAGGATTCAAGGGTTTTCGTTTTTAGAGTTTAGGGTTAAAGGTTCAAAGGTTTCACGGTTAAGGGTTCAAGGTTCAAGGTTTAGGGTTTTGAGGTTCAGGGTTCAAGGTTCTAAGTTTAAGGGTTAAGGGGTTATAGTTTATTGGTTAAGAGTTCAGGGTTCCAAGTTTCCATGGTTCAGGGTTATAGGGTTCCATGATTCAGGGTTTTGGGTTTCAGGTTCAAGGTTCATGGGTTCTTGGGTTTTAGAGTTCTAGGGTTCCAGGGTTTATCTTTTTAAGGTTCAAGGTTTTAAGTGGTTTTTGGTTTACGATTCCAAAGTTCTTTGTTCTAGGTTTCATGATTTAAGGTTATAGGATTTAACCTTTCCAAAGGGTTCTAGTGTTCCATGGATTAGGGTTCAAGGTTCAAGGTTCAAGGTTCAAGGTTCAAGGGTTCAGGGTTCAAGGTTGAGGGTTCAAGGTTCATGGTTTACGATTAAGGAATCAAGTTTTCCATAGCTTCAGGGTCCAAGGATAATGTTTCACGTTATCGAGTTATAGGGTTCCAGGGTCCAGGGTGGTTCCACGGTTCATGGTTTACTAATCTAGGTTTCTGGAGTTCAAGGGTTTCAACTTTCAAAAGTTCCAAGGTTAAGAGTTTAGGGTTCTATGGTTTAAAGTTTAAGGTTCAGGGTTCTAGGGTTCAAGGATCAAGGTTCAAGGTTCAAGGTTTAAGGTTCAAGGGTTTAAGGTTCAAGGGTTGCTAGGTTCGGGATTCATGGTTAAGGGTTTAGGGTACCTAGTTTAACGATTTAAGTGTGCTTCTTTTAGGGTTCTAAAGTTCAAGGGTTTTAGGGTTTGAAGTTCAAGATTCAATTTTTAAGGGGTTTCAAGGTTCAAAGTTTATAATTCAACTTTCTAGGGTTATGGGGTTCAGAGTTCAGGGTTTAAGGGAGGTTTTGGGTTCCAAGGTTCCATGCTTCATGCTTCCTAGTTTAGGGTTAAGGGTTCCAAGGTTTAGGCTTTTAGAATTCTAGGGTTCAAGGGTTCAGGGTTCCAAGGTGTAGGGTTGAAAGGTTCAGGGTTCAGAGTTTAGAGTACAAAAGTTCAAGGGTTTAGGGTTCCCAAATTTAGGCTTTTAGGGGTAAGGTTTAAGGGTTAAGGATTAAGGGTTCCAAGGTTCACGGTTCAAGGGTTCTAGGTTTCACTGGTTAAAGGGTTTCAAAGTTCCAAGGTTTCATGGCTCTTGGGTTCAAGGTTCTCTGGTTAATAGTTCAGGATTCTAGGGTTCCAGGGTTTAGCATTCCAGGGTTCCGGATTCAGGGTTCCATGGTTTATGTTCCAAGGTTTAAAGGTTCCATGGTTTAGGTTCCAAGGTTTGAAGGTTCTATGGTTCCAGGGTTTAAGGTTTAGGATCCAGGGTATAGGGAAAGGAGTTTTAGGGTTTCAAAGTTTCTTGTTCAGGGTTTGGTGTTTAGTGGTTAAGGATTCTAGGATTCAAGGTTTTAGGGTTTATGTTTCAGGGTTAAGGGTTCTAGGGTTCCAGAGTTCTAGCTTTAGGGTTTAAAGGTTCAGGGTTAGTGGTTTTTGAGTTAAGGGTTGAAGTGTTCTAAGATTAAGGGTTCATGGTTAAGGGTTCAACGGGTTATAGGGTTTAAGGTTCAGGGTTTAAAGTTCTATGGTTTAATAATTCAAGGGTTCTAGCATTCTAGGGTTCCATGAATCAAGGGTCCAAAGTTCATGGTACAAGGATTGAGGGTTCAAGGTTCTAGAGTTTTATGGTTCCAGGGTTCCAGGTTACAGGGTTATGGGGTTAGGTTTCTAGAGTTCTACGATTCATGTGTTCTGGGGTTGAAGTGTTTAGAGTTCAGGTTTAAGGGTTTCAAGGTTTAGGGTTTCCAAGTTTAGGGTTTCAGGGTTCAGGGTAAAGGGTTCTAGGGTTTAAGGGTTTAGTGTCCAAGGTTTAGGGTTCAATGTTTACGATTTAAGATTCTTTGTTCTAGGGTTCTAAGGTTTCAGGATTCTAGGGTTTTAGAGTTTTAGGTTTCAAGGTTCAGAGTTCTAGGGCTCAAGGTTCGAACGTTCTAAGGTTCAGGGTTCAACGTTCATGGATCTAGGGTTCATGGTACACGTGTTCATGGTTAAGGATTCAAAGGTTTAAGGGTTAATGGTACTCGGGTTCTAGGGTACAAGGTTTAGGTTTTAGGGTTAGGGTTCATGATGTGCCACGGATTACCACATCTAGAAGCGGAAGCAAACTATTTTCTAATGAGTT
>QAOC01041537.1:0-42048 GCA_003255005.1 Begonia fuchsioides | reverse complement strand
GAATAACAACCTCTAAGTGTTTGTCTTTGGCTATTAGAAAATTAGTATTTTTGTTCATCGTTTGCTCAAACTCAAAAAGAGTTTCATCATGAGCAAGGAAGTCTAGGGTGCATATATCCCATTCAATGCTTGGTGTGAAGGAGTTCTCTTGACTTGCTTTCTCATTGTAAGTTTCTTGATCTTGCTCCAAAATAGTTAAATCACCATTTGACTCTATATAAGTTTGCATCTCCCTGAAATTAAGGTCATTCTCTACCTTCTCGGGTTGGCGAACATGCTTAGAAGCAGTTATTCTCGAGTTATTAATGAAAGCTTTGAACTCATATAGTTGTTCTTGGAATTTTGATGTTTTCTCACTTGACCGTTTATTTGATTCGACACCAACATAATTTTTTGGTGTACACATTGTAATCACGAGTAGACGAAGAACGATAATAACTTTTACTATAATTTCAGAATGGGAAAAAACTCTTATCATGGCTGAAGATTTTCAAGTGCACCACCTAAGCGTTGTCAAACAGATTAATATTGTGATACCAAATTACGTGAAAACGTATAAGCGCAACAGAATAAAATATATGGGTTGTAGAAAATTTAGAAAAAACTACCCTTTTATAGAAAGACCCTCTGAACAAAGCCAACCAAAGTGCATGCAAAGAAGTGCTAACTTTGCTAAGTCATCTGAGTCAGGGGTAGGCGTCAGATAGGATTGGATCGGATTGTTGCCGATCTAATCCGATCCGAATATTGTCGGATTGGAGTTTTCCCAAGAGCATTTTCCAGAGAGCGATCCAATATCCATCCTATTTTTTCGAAAGGGTTCGTCGCGGTCTGTCGGAGTTTGTCACGGGGTTCGGAGTCGATCGTCAAGGTTCGTCCCAGGGTTCTGAATCGATCGTCATGGTTTGTCGCGGGGTTCATAGTCGATCGTCGGGATTTCAAAAATGGTTACGGATTTGAGGATTTCAAATTTTTGATTTGGAGTTCGATTATAAACGACAATCCGACGTTCGGATTGGATCAGATCGCCTTTGAATCCGACAACGATCTGATCCGATAAACGATCCAAATGTCAGGTCACAACTCCACTTTGCCGACCGAATATCGTTGCCCAATCCGACTCAATCCAATCGAATCCAATCGGATTGTCGGATTGGGTCGGATCCGCCTAGACTTAATCCGAGCATCTGGCATGGGTATTGATGCACAACAAAACACGGTAATATTGCTTATCTTTTGTGCATGTAAATGTGAGACCATGTTTGGACGCCGACTTTTTTTGCCTTTTGGTGTAGAGAGAGGACCACATGCTAGTGGTCTAAGGCTTCTTGGCCTCAATTGAACAAGACGTCTTCTTGAGAATTGTAGCCAACTTCTCAAGCTTTTCAACAAGGAATGGATCATAAATTTAACTCTCGCAATTAAAGAGGGGCTAGAGGAGGAAGCTATCCGGGAAACAATTTTCATAGTTTTTGTGTGGGTTTCTCATTAGTTTTGCATGGGTTTCAGCTTGTGCTTCGGTTTCTCATTTTGATGTTTCAAAGGGAGAAGAAAGGGCATACCATAATTTGGAACCACATGTAGCATTTGCATGGCCAAACTGAGCAACAACAAGGTGGTCCTCCACAATCTCTCTTTTTGTGTTTTTAGGCAAATCAGGTAAGAGCTTATGAGCCCTCCATTTGGCATCTTTTCACACGATTTTGAGAAGGTCTTTAATTCCTCCTCCACTCATTTTGTAACCAGTTGAATGTTGAAAAACAAATAAGGCTTATTCAGCTTCCTTGGTTAGAATTTTCTCCCAAAACTCGAGTGAACTCTAGCGAGTACTATCAAGCAAACCTCAAGTATTTTCAGTTGGATTTTGCATCCCCTTTAATTGTCAAGTTTTTACTCCCTTTCTGGTTATTCCATTTTTCTACATTCACTGATATCTGCCCATTCCTTCTTCCACCATTTTTGTTCTGACGATCTTCTTCACATGAAACTCTTAAGGCATAAAACTAGACTCTTCTAGTTTTACAATGCCACCAATTTTATCTATTTTTGTGGACCATCGCTCAAGTTATAACAGTTTTAATTTGGCCTCCAGAAATTGCCATTTCTCTAAATTCGAGAAAAAAACACCATACCCACGACTTCATAGAACTCGAGCAAGTACCTGAGGTTGTTGAGAAGCCGAAGAGAGAAAGAACAACTAGAGGAGGTAATTAATTTATATCTTCTGCATAGACATGTTTTTTGCAAGGTTTTAAATGGTAAAAATTTATTTTAGGAACTGACATTTATAAAATTTGGACGATGGACGAGGTCTTGTTGCTAGAGTTTTGGTTTCTTGTGAGATATTTGATGAGGTTTATGCATGGTTTCTTTGATCTGGATACTGTTTATATCGAGGTTTGATTGACTGGTATTATTTGGTGGATAAATCATGTTAATGTTTTGTGCTTTTAGTCGCCAAACCATCTTGAGGCTACCCTTGACCTTTATTTTCTACAATGTAAATGGGTTTTGTAGATTAGATAAAGCTAATCGGCATAGGTTTCTTCAGATTTTGCTGACTTTTCAACTTATGTCGAGACCATGGTCAACTTATGTCGACACCATGGCCAACTTATGTCGACACCATGGTCGACTTATGAAATTCCCGAGAGTTATTCTATGTCGACTGCTCGTCCAATTGTGTCGACCCAATCTTTTCCCGAGAGCAACTTGTGTCGACCGTTTATTTGTTGTGTCGACCGAAACTTACTTTTAAGGTAATCCTTTAGTATATTTAACCCAACTTGCTACATTACTCTTACTTAAACCTAGCAACCATCAAACAATGAACTTCAAACAAACACCAATCAAACCCAAACACTTGGGCCGGTGCACGGTGTGATACACCCCAGACAAAGTATTCTTCTTCCAATTATTCATAAAGAAAAACCTTAAACACTTTCATTTTAAAATCATAATTCTTAAAATAAACGAGGGTTGTTACAATTTATGTCGACCGCAACAAAAAGTTATGTCGACCTACAGGACCAACGGACAAAAAAAATATTCAACGGCTATATCTTCGCTGTGTCTAACGGATAGTGCATGCGTCGACCCCAAGAGAAATGTGTCGACCCAATTCGGTAGCTCAGCAACAACCTATAAATAAGTCAAGCAAGTTCATTTTAAAGATAATTTTTTTGACGAGAGAAAACTACGCCGAAGTGCTACCAAATTCTTCTCAGACTTTTTACGATCTCAAATCCTACTACTAAACTTGTATATCATTCTTGAGATTGAGTGAGTCGGTTTTTTTACAACCATACAAATTGTCTTTGTTTCTTTGTGAACGATCATTGTAAAAGGGGTGACGCTTCTTCAAGAAAAGAGTCAAAAGGTTTGATTGACACCCGTAAGTCAATCGTAGTGAAGCTCAAAGTTTGAGCGAGAAAGATCTTCAAGGGGGTACCTTTAAGCGCGGACGTAGGCAAGGTTGCCCAAACCGCGTTACTAAACTGGTGTCATTCTCTTTACTCTAAACTCTTAGTTATTTGTTTAAGAATTCCACACTAGAGTTTTGAAATAACTAAACAATTCGAACGAATTTGACTTAGTCTTTAAAAAGTTTAGTTAACCTAATTCACACNTTTCAACCCACTCCCCCCCCCCCCCCCCCCCCCCCACCACTTAGGTTAATCTCGATCCTACACAACTAAACAACCCGATTCAAGCCCTCAGTAGGTTAATGTGCTTAACGAATATTTGAGGAAGCACATCAATATTTTCCCATTCAAACAAGCATCTAATTAAAGACTCCTCTCGGGTTAAGGTGCCTGAACAATGTGTCGAGGATTAGACAAAATATTTTCATACATCGTAGGAAAATTCCTGGGATCATTCAAAATTGTTGAAATTCAACCAAACGACCAATTCAATCACCCAGGTAGGTTGAAGTGCCAAACAAATGTTTTAGGCAGCACACAAAATATTTTTGTATGATGAACAATTTTTATGCGCGTCATTTGAACCTGCTCGAATGCAACCGAACGACCTAAACTAAGCCCTATGGTAGGTTAATGTTCTTGACAAAGGTTTTTGCCAACGCCAAAAATGTTTTTATGCTTTGTACAAACTTTTTACATGTTGTCTGAACCTGTTCGAATGCAACTGAACTACCAAATTTAAGCCCCCTAATAAGCTAATGTGCCTAAAAAACATTTTAGGTGACACATCAAAAGTTTTTGTTTGTCGTACAAACTTTTCCCATGTCGTTCGAATATGCTAGAACTCCACTAAATGATCCAATTTAAGCCCTTGGTACGTTAATTTGCATAACAAACATTTGGCCAACACAAAAAAATGTTTTCGTATGTCGTACAAACATTTTGGCTTTCGGTTGAACTTGCTCGAATATAGCTGAACGGCCGGATTCAAGACCCCGGTAGGTTAATGTTCTTCACGAACATTTTGCGCAATGCAGCAAAAGTTTTTGTAAGTCGGACAAACTTTCTAAGCATCGTCTAAAGCTGCTCGAATGTCACCAAATGCTCAATTAAAGCCGCTTAATAGGTTGATTCCCAAACAACGTTTCAGGCAGCTCACAAAATATTTTCATACGTCGTACGAACTCTCCACACATCATCCAAAACTGCTTGAATTTCACCAAACGACCTAATTGAAGACCTTTAGCTGGTCAATGTGCCGAACCAACATTTTGGCGAGCAAACAAAATATTTTTGTACGAACTTTTAGCCTTTCGTTTCAATTTGCTCGATTACAACCAAACATCTGATTCTAGCCTTCCGGTAGAGCGATTGTTTTGGAAACTGCACCAAACATTCTTGTCCACCGTACAATTTTTTTGCTCATCGTCTGAAATGCTTAAACTTTGCCAAATGACCTAATTCAAGCCCCCATTTTGAGTTTAGGTGCAGAAAGAATGTTTGGGATAGTGCACAAAAGGTTTTCTTAAGTTATATGAATTTTCTGCCCATCGTCTAAGCTTGCTTCAATGCAACCAAACGAACTACTTCAAGGCCCTTGGTAGGTCAGGGGCTAATAATTGTTACAAGCAGTGGAAAAAATGTTTACATATGTCGTACAAATATTTTGCACGTTGTTTGAACTTTCTTGAATGCAAGCATGACCCAATTAAAGCCCCTGGAAGGTCAATGTGCCTATAGAACATTTCGTGCTGCGCACAAAGAGTTTTTTTAATGTGCCTAAGAAACTTTTCACGCGTCTTCCGAATCTACTCGAATGGCATCATGCAACCCAATTCAAACCCCTCGTTGTATAAACTTTAGGTTAAGGTGTCAAACTTTACGTCTTCCAAACGTTGCCCATGTCTTCCAAACTTGCTCCAATCAAACAAAACAACCAACTTTAAGCCACCCGGTAGGTAAACGTGCTTAACAAATGTTTAGGGTAGTGAATCCAACTCGAGTTCCACCAGTGTCATGCCCCATGTCATCATCTCCTCCTCCTTCCTAGTGGCTCTCGCCACCGGCTTCAAGCCCACCGAGAAGGAAGACACGAGTCTGAGCCATTAAGTCGACCTTGGTTCGTATCCTTTTAGCAATCACTTGTCCGAGCATGTTCGTTGTGCTCGTATCGTGCTCATCCGTTGTCACAGCCAGCACACCTTGCATGTGCAAGCCAATCCCGTGCATTCAGGTGGATTATGCCCGAGCCTAGCACGCTCCAAGCATACAAGCCTCGTACCTCTCACTGTACGCCCGCTCATTGTGCACATGAACCACCAGCAGACGATGCCCCGTTCACCTTGCCATCCAACTGCATGCTAACACTTTTGATCACCTTGTCCTCCGCTTGCTCGGTTACCTCCTTGTTCAGCTCACCAGGCCCTCGTTTGCGCATCACCCTTCGTTTGTCATACCCCTTTGACCGTTCATCTTGTTGGACCACCACGAATTAAACTCTCGTTCATTCAACTTCTCCCATCATAAACCTCACTAGCGACTTAGTTCATTCCCCCATTACACCTATGCATTAACCTAGTCATGCCTACTGATTCCACCACTAAACCCATCATTCCTCTTTCACCCATACACGCAATTAACCCCAACCAATTGCATACCGCCATTCAGCCATCAACACTTGCGACCTTCCACCTTCATACACGCCCCCTAGTTGTCCCCGTCAGTTAGGATTGTCCACCCATCTATCCCTTCACATCCCTTCACGGTATCTAACCTCCAACACCATTAAAGCCCCATTTAACTTTCATTTAATCACTCCACCCAGCCCATTACTTGGATATGTTCGACCGCTCCTCACCCATACTTAGCCAGTCTCTCGCCAACACTTTGCCGATTCTGGTTAAGTGTTCTAACTGCCAAACCCATACAAAATTCATCCTTGCTCACCAGGTTAGAAAATTAGTGAATATTTTGGGCAGCGAACAAAGAGTTTTTGTATACTGTTTAATCGTCTGCCTATCGTCTGAACTTACTCAAATGCAACCAAATGACCCTCTTCAATCCCTCCATTACGTTAATGTGCCTAATGATCATTTCAGGTAGCACGTAGTACATTTCTTGTCGTATGCAATATTTGAAACTGCTCAATGTGATTGAACGGACAAATTCAAGCTCCATGGCACGTTAATGGGCCTTAAAAAAAATTTCAGTAGTGCGACAAATTTCTTCATAAGTTGTATAAACTTTTTGTGTCCGAACTTGCTCCAATTCCACCAAATGACCCAATCAATTCATCTGAGTAGGTTAATGTACCAGACAAATATTTCAAGCAGTGCTTAAAATTTTTTTGTACTTCGTATAAACTTTTTGTGCGTCTTCTGAATTTGCTCAAGTGGAACCACCTTACCCAAATCTAACCAAAGGGTTGGTTGAGCTGCCAAACGAATATTTTGGCTAGCAGAAAAAATGTTTTTGTGCTCCGAACGAACTTTCTGCACGTTCAAATCTTCTTGAATGAAACCAAATGACCAAATTTAAGGTCCCTAGTAGGTTGGTTTCTAGCTAACATTTTGGTCAGCACACAAAACATGCTCAAGTTCTGCCAAACGACCAAATTCAAGTGCCCTTGGTTTAAGGTGCCAAACTAACTTTTTGAGTAGTGCGCAAAACATTTTTGTACGTCATATAAATTTTTATTTTTTCTTTCATCCAAACCTACTCCAATGGAACCAACTTACCAACTTTAAGCCCCTTGGTAGGTTATGTGCCTAACGAATGTTTTGGGAACCGCACAAAAAGTTTTTGTACATTGTCCGAACTTTTTGTGCGATGTTTTAACCTCTTTAAATCTGACTAGATGACCCAATTCCAGCCCCCTAGTAGGCTGTGGTGCCGAACAAATGTTTGGTGCAACACACAAAATGTTTTCTTACATAGTACAAACTTTCTATGAGTTGTTTATACGTGCCCAAATTCTGCCAAAGAAACCAATTTAAACCCAAGTTTTGAGATAAGATGTTGTACGAACAATTTGGGCAGTAAACTAAAATTTTTCTACGTCGTATGAACTTTACGCCCATTATGCAAACCTGCTTCAATGCAACCAAATGACACAGTTCAAGCCCCGGGTAGGTTAATATGCCTAACAAACATTCTAAGCAGTGATTAAGTATTTCTATACGTCATACGGCTTGAATTCTACCAAATGACCTAATTCAATAACCCCGATAGGTTAATAAGCTTAACAAATGTTTCAAGTAGCGCACTAAATATTTTTTTTTGTCGTATGAACTTTGTGCTTTCCGCGCAAGTTTCAAACATGCACAAATTCTGCAAAACGGCCCATTTTTAGCCTGCATTTAGGTTAATGTGCCAAACGAATGTTTCTGGCAACGCACAAAATATTTTTTGTACATCGTATGAACTTTACGCCCATCATCTGAACTCGCTCCTCTACAATCAAACAACCCACTTCAAGCCCGTCAGTAGGTTAATAAGCCTAGCAAACATTTCAGACAACACAAAATATTTTTGTACGTCAAACATACTTTTCGTCTGTTGGTTGAACCTTCTCGAATGCAACTGAATGACCCACTTCAAGCCCTAGTAAGTTAACGTTCCTAGTGAACGTTTCATGAAGCGTATAAAATATTTTTTTACATTGTACAAACTTTATGCGCATGACTTGAACATGCTAGAATTTGACGAAACGACCCGATTCACTCCAATTTTTCCAGTAAAAGGTAATCCGTGTAGTGGCTTTTCGCCCTTCAGTTTGATGTAGAGTGTGGTGCACATCTTTCAAACATATAAGTATTGAAAATGCACCAAAATACAGAGGCAAAATACCAAGTATTTAATAGGGCTTTGATACCAGATGACTTGCTATGAAAATAGGGTTTGTTTAAGGGCAAGTGAAATAGGAATAGGCTATCAAACTAAATGTAGCCAAAAAGGGTAAAAAAGGAAAAATTGTCCCGTACGGATTTTAGGGTTCTCGGTGAAATGGTCATATCTCACTATTGAAAGCAAGTTAGGAGCTAAAATTTGGAAGGGAAGAGCTTGGGGTTAGTGGTAAAAGGCTATAGAAAATGGAGGGAAAAACACTGGCAAACCGCAAATTGTCTTGGAGGGACTTTCGGTCGTCGAACGGTTAACAAACACTAGGAAAAGTTTTCATTTTTAGTCTTGGGAGGTAAATTTAAACATTCATAACTTTGGCTACATAGAATGGATTTGAGTGAAATTGGTGACTATCTATCACAAATTGACTGTAAAACAAGACCCAAAATATCACACAACGAAATGGAAAAGTATTGAAGTTTTGTATAGAAGTGGTCGGGGTCAGTGAGGAGGGAAAAGAGTTGGTGAACTAAGATTAGGGTAAAAACCCAAGATGTATAAGGAGCTATGGGGATTTAATACTTACCCTACGTCTACAAGAGTGTGTCAGCAGATGTGCAGTAAGGCCTATCTCTCCCTAGCTCAGAAGCAAAGTTGAAACAAAGAGAACAGATCGCTTGATATTACTCACTAAAGTTCAACTGTGTTTTTAGGGAAAACTCTCAACTGAGGAAGCTGAATAAGCTTCAATTCACTTCAATATTAAACTTGTTACGAAATGATGGGGNTAGGAGAATGATTTTGGGGCTGGAATTTTAAGGTCTTGTTTGTGAGAGGGTTAAGTAGATAACCTAAAACATTGAGGCTAAAAAGTTACACAATTAGGCTAAAAACACAAAAGAAGAGATGGTGGAGGACCACCTAGTTATTGTGTGATTTGTCATGCATGGTGGCCATTGGCCCAAAGCTTTGAGACATCAAGAGGGAGAAACACACGCACAAACTAGAATCATGCAAACCCACATAAAACCAATGAGAGGCCCACACACAACCCATGAAACTTGTTTCTTATGTAGCTCCTTGTTCTAGACTCTTTGTATTTGCAATGATTTCCTAAGAAGATGATGCCTAATTTTGAAGATCCACCCCATGATTGAATAATTAAGATGTAGGGTACATTTCTCATAAAGATGCCATCTTTTATTGAGGTCAGGACAGATTGTCAAAACAGCTGCAGCTGCAACTGTTTGATGCCATCTCATTGGCCCAAGTGTTTGGGTTTGATTGGTGTTTATTTGAAGTCCTTTGTTTGATTGTTGCTAGGTTTAAGTAAAGTAATGAAGGAAGTTGGGTTGAATATACTAAAGGACTACCTTTAAGTAAGTTACGATCGACCCCAGGATTTAGGAGGGGTCGACACAAATGGAAGTTTTGGTTGACCCCAGGATCGAGGAGGGGTCGACACAAAGTAACCTTTTTGTCGACCCAGGATTTTAGTAGGGGTCGACACAATGTAAGTTTAGGTCGACCCCAGGATTTCAGAGGGGTCGACACAAGTGTGTATTTTAGGTCGACCCCAGGAATTTGAAGCGGTCGACACAATTGTATATTTTGATCGACCCAAGGATTGAGGAGGGGTCGACACAAAATAGTCATTTAGTATAGTTTCTGTCGACCCCATGATTGAAGAGGGGTTGACACAATATATAGTTTCGGTCGACCTCAGGACTTAGAAAGGGTCGACACAAGTTGTTCTCTGGGAATACTTTCGGTCCACACAATTGATGTGAGGTCGACACATTCCCGATTTGAGTTGAAAAGTCAGCAAAAACGTGGAGGATCCCGATTGACAGACGTAAACAGAAAGTTGATTTTGTTTAATTAAGAAAGTATAAGGCATGGTCAGCCAAAACATGTAGAGTTTTGATTGGTGGACGTTAGAGAAATATTGTTTTTGATTAATAAGGGGATAAGAATGTATGGGCTGCCATATCTTTCTCCCATCCACGAACCCTCTTCCATTTTCTCCCATTTTGTTGCTCTAAGCTCAAAGGAGAGTGAGATTTGTCGAAGAAGAGCAGTGTAGAGAAAGAAAAAGAGTGAGTGAGTGAGTTATTTCAAGAGAGGAAGTAGAAAATCCCAATTAAATTCGTGAAGGCTGAAGTTCAAGGTATTATTCTATCGTCTAAGTTTCTTTTAAGTTTAGTAAGGATAATATGATGATATTGGTGGGGTTGATGGATAAAAATGAAGGATTTCATGTAGAATGTTAGAAAATCAGTTGATCATATGCAAGGTTAGGGTTTTTGAGATTCGGTCATATTTTAGCACGAATTTGAGTTTATGTCCATTATAATAATTAAATTAGACTTTTTGAGTGATTTATAGCCGTTAGAATCACTCGATTTAGAGCTATGAAGAAAAAGTTATGGGCGTCGCAAGTTAGTGTACGAAAACTGGGGAGAGCTGCGGTCGACCCCTTGTAGTTTGGGTCGACCGATACTCAAATGTAAAAATGCAGGCACTCTGTTTTGTCAAATGGGTCGACCCCTTATAGTTTGGGTGGACCGATCCTCAAATTTAAAAGCACACGGTGTCTTTTTGGTCGACATGGGTCGACCTATAGTTTGGGTGGACCCAATCACCGTTCAAACAGTAAATGCCCTCTGTTTTGTCCAATTAAGTCAATGTGCGTTAGTTTTCTGAATTTGGTGTCTTCTAAGAAGTTATAGTAGACTCTCTAAGGAAAAATTTTACACCTTAATCATTAGAAATTGATCAATATAGTGGAAGTTATAGATGTTCAAAGTTGGACAGAAAGTTAAGACTTTATGCAAATTCTGATCCGTATATGATTTACAGGTTTAAGCCATCGATTGGATTAAAAAGGAGACTCAAGTGGATCAACTCAACCTAGCCATTAAGGTAAGTTAGCATTAAGATTATTTGGCCCTTAAGTGGGACTACATTGCAAAGATTAGGATGATTGTTTGATGTACGCTGCATGTTTGTTGCATGATATATTTGGTGATGTATGCTTAATTTCATGTTATGTAATGTGATTTAAGAGATGTTTTCATGTTCAAATGGTCATGCATCATAGTTTTACAAAATGTCTATGAACTATTTTCATGCATGGTTTTACAACGTAGTTGGAGGTAAACGAGATATGATTGGTGGTATGTGACGCCAATTATGTTTCGTCTCCGATGAATTAAGAACTTGAATATCAGAACAATAAAGTAAAGTAAATGGTTATTACAGGCCTGAGCACCTCAAATAGTAAAGTAGTGAGCTCACGATCAGTAGAAGTTGAAGTAGGTGGAGGGGGTGTTCTTGAGATACTGTAATATTTCCAAAGATAAAGAAAATATGAAACCTAAGAAATGTGAATGAAAATGTGCATTGTTTTAACGGCATAGCATACTCATGCATTGCATTTATAGTCATGCTTCTTACTGAGCTTTAGGCTCATAGTTTAGGCTTTGCAATGTAGGGAACGTAATGGAAGAAAGAGTGCTAATGACTGATCAAGAAGTTAGAGCAGAGGAGTGTTCAAATTTTACAGTTTATTCAGCGATGACCGACAGGGAGTGATGTAACACACAGAGTTAGAATATAAAGTGTTTTGAATGTTTTGAAGATGTAATTAAATGTATCCCCTTATTTACGTGTGGTTGATTTTAAAGGTTTTAGAAAGAATGAATTTGAACTATAGTCTTCCGGTGTATGATTTAAGTTATTGAATAATTATGTATTTTGATAAAAGTTGGAATTCAAATTTATGTTTTTAATTATTCGACAGTTTTTCTTGCAAACTATTTTATGAGTTAAAGATAGTTTTTCAAAAAATAAAGTAAACAGTTTTCCACCAAAGTAATATAAGTAAGTAAGTAAGAATCATGTAACGGACCGGTTCTCGGGTCGCTGAAGTAAGTAAGTAAGTAAAGTGAAGTAAGTAAGGAAAGCAAGTAAGCGGCGTCCTGTGAATCGGGTCGTTACAAAACATGTTGCCAAGGGAGATGCTTGATTGGTGCACTAATTCACATGCACAGAGCCACAAATGACTTGGCCCGGTTGCCACTTCTTTGCACACTCTATGGTTGGCTTAAATGATGGGATCTTTCTCTCATGACTTGGTATCTTGCCTTATTTGACGTTGGACATATTGTTTGATCTAACTTTAAACTTAAATGATAGAATGACCTACAAATTTAGCAAATACGTTAGAAGGAAGTTGGCATATCAATAATCTAAATATGAAATCTTTTCACATAATTTTCAAATTTCACAAAAATCCAAATGTACTTCATTTAATTCTTTAACTAATTCAAATCTAAGAAACTTACATTGTAACGAAGTTAGAAGTACGTACTTTCAAGATAATGCATCAGTCAGAATATCTTTATTACCTTTCTTGTATTTGATAACTTATGGAAATGTTTCAATGAATTCTATCTACTTTGCGTGCATTTTGTGTAATTTTCCTAATGACTTTAAATGCTTCAAACTTTCATGGTCAGGATGAATAATGAATTGTTTTTGCCACAACTATTGTTGCCATGTTTGTAAAGTCCTCACGAATTCATACAACCTCTTGTCATATATTGGGTAGTTTAAAGTAGCTCCACTAAGCTTGTACCTAAACTAAGAGTAACTAAATTAGGCAATAGGCTTGTAATCCTTTATCAAAACACCACCAATACGATTTCCTAATGCATGACATTCAATTTCAAATACTTAAAAAAAATTAAGTAACACACGTAATGGTGCACTAATAAATTTTTCTTTAAAAAGGTTGAAAGCATATTCATGCATGTCAGTCTCTTTAAATTCAACATGCTTTTTAACAAGAAGATTCAAAGGCACTCCAATAGTACTAAAATCTCTAACGAACCTTCTATAAAAACTTACTAATCCACGGAAACTCTCAACCTCACTTGCATTGTTTAGTGTCGTCCATTCTTGAATCGCCTTTACCTTCTCTTGATCTATTGAGATTACCTTTGATCCTACAACAAAACCAACAAAAACTACCAAATTCATGCAAAAAGTGTACTTCTTCAAATTAGAATAAAGTGATTTTTCTCGCAGAGGAAAAAAAACCAAATTCAAATGTTCAACATGTGCATATAAGGTTTTGCTATATATTAATATATTATCAAACTATACAACAATAAAATTTCCAATAAAAGCTCTTAGCACATGGTTTAATAATCTCATAAAAGTATTTGGTGCATTAGATCATCCAAACAACCTTGAATGGGCCTCTAGACTTTGGTTCGAGACTCAATCTTTTATACTTAGGACTTTTACGCGTTGTTGGTGGCTCGCTCAACCATCTAACCTAGGGCCAGCCCACCGACCTTGCATCACTATGTAAACCCCTTGAGGAGTTCATTCTTCTCCGAATTGGCTTGATATAACTTAGAATTCTCTCTTCTTGGCTAGGTCTCACATGTCGCCCGTTGTCGCATATTACGCTATTTATATATAAAAATATGCTTCAAACTTTTATGGTTGGAATATACTTCACATAACTTACCATATAGGTAAGGCCTCCATATCTTGAGAGCAAAAACTACAGCAACAAGCTCTAAATCGCGTGTCAGTTAGTTTTTCTCATATTCTTTCAATTGCCTTGATACATATAAAATCATCTTCCCCTATTGCATAAGTACGCTTTCAAGTCATATCTTCGATGCATCACAATACATACTGAAACATTCATCTCCATTTGAAAGTTTTAATACTGGGGCTGTGGTCAATTTATTTTTTAATTCGTAAAAACTTTGTTCACAGTCAACTGAATACCAGAATTTCATGTTCTAATAGTAAGTAAATTAGGAAATAGAAAGTGATTAGTAAACTTAACTAAATAATAGAATAAAATAATGAATTTTAGGAATTGTTTTGGGCACTTCTGTTTTGGTATATTGTGAATTTGGCCATGCAAAAAACGTTCAACTTTTATGATCTAGTTAATTCCAAAAAGACCTTGAAGGCGGCTACTACTTTTGTGAAGAACACTTTTTCAACTAACTTCGGGAAGGTTGTCCAATCTGTAAATCAATTTTTGCTAGTCAAGTTAAAGTTTAATTTAAAAAAGTTTCATGTACTGTCTTATTTCTTCTTCCCATTCATTATCTTGAAGTGAGCTTGAGTTCTTGGGCTAGTGCTCTTGATCACATTTCATGATATCAATATCTTCTTCACCAACATAATAAGCATTTTGTTTTGAAGTTGAATAGATTCTTTCATTTCAATTTCTTCCACTAAACCACATATCGCTTCATGCACTTTCTTGATTCTTGACCTAGTCATTGAGCTTACGTGATCTGTGTAGCCACTTGATTTGCATTACAAACTTCTCCTGGGTCATCTTAACCTGATTGAATTCCATCAAACAACTCAATTAAAGGCCCCTAATATGTTTTCATACATCATACACTATGCGTAAAACATCCAAAAAGTTGAGTGTTGTGGCAAAACAATGTTTGTTCGACACCCTAACCTATCCAGGGTTTTGAATAGGGTCATTTGGTCACTTCGAGCAAGTTCAGATGATGCATAGAAAGTTTGAACGTTGTATAAAAATGTCTAGTGAAGTGCTTGAAATTTTTTTTCGCACCTTAACTCAAACGATGGCTTGATTCGGGAAGTTTGTTGGAATTGAGTAGTTTGGATGTCAAGTAGACGTAGAAAAATATTTAGTGTGTTGCAGAAAAGGTTTGTTAAGTGCATTAAATTACTTGGGGGCTTAAAGTGTGTTATTTGGTTGCTTTAGACCAAGTCTGGATGACGCACGAAATGTTCATACAACTTACAAAAATATTTTGTGTGATTGTGAAAACATTTTTTCGGCACCCTAACCTACCACATAGCTTAAATTGGATTGTTTGGTAGAATTCATGTAGGTTTAGATGACACGCAGTAAATTCATACGACGTAAGAAAACATTTTTTGTCATGCCCAAAACATTCACTCGGCACATCAACCTGATAGTGGGATTAAATTTTGTTGTTTGGTGACAATTTTTTTGGTTCAGACGACATGTGAAAAGTTTGTACGACGTAAATTGGGTCATTTGGTGGCACTCATTTAGGTTGGGCCGACCAGCAAAACGTTTCTGCACTGCCAAACTGTTCATTCTGCACCTTAACCATCAAGGGACTTCAATTAGGTCGTTTGGTTGCATTCGAGCAGATTCAGAAGATGAGCAGAAAGTTTGTACCACAAACAAAAACATTTGGTGAGTTGCATGTAGTATTTGTTCGTAACGTTGACTTACTAAGGGGCCTAAATTTGGTCAATTTTTGGCATTGAGCAAGTTTAGACAATGCCTTAAAGGTTTTTATTACGGTTGGTGGACTTTAACCTACCATGGGGAATGAATTCAGTTGTTTAGTTGCATTCGAGCTCGTTTGCATGACGATGAAAAAGTTTGTAAACTGCATGAAACTGTTTCTTACACTTTTCCAAACATTTGTTCTGTACCTTAACCTACTGAGAGACTCAAATTTGGTCATGTAAGGGCACTTGACACATTTTGACAATGCGCAAAAAGGTCCAACAATGTCTAATTACATTTTGTGCGGTGCCCAAAACATTCCTTCGGCATCTTAACCTACGGGGGGCTTTAACTAGGCCATTTAATTGCATACGAACAGGTTCATATGACACACGAATGTTCGTACAAAGTACAAAAATATTTTGTGCACTCTCCAAATATTTGTTCAGCATTTTAACCAAATGGAATGCTTGAATTTGGTTGTTTGGTTACATCAAAGCAGGTTAGGATGTGCGTGAAAAATTTTTATGACCTATGAAAACATTTTGTATGCTACTAGAAATGTTCAGTGGAACCAAAACCTACCAAGGGGCTTGAATTGGGTCATTGAGTAGCATTGGATTAGGTTCAGACTTACACGCAGGATGTCTTACAACGAATGAAAATATTTTGTGCACTACTTAACAAAAAAGTTGTTTCAAATGGTGGAATTCAAGCATGTTCAGACAATGCATAAAAAGTCTGCAGGACGTACGAAAGATTTTTGTTCTCTAGCCGAAATGTTCGTTAAGCAAATTAACCTATTTGAGGGCTTGACGTAGGTTGATTGGTTGCATTTGAGCGTGTTGGTACGCATACCGCAAGTTCGTACAACGTATGGAAATATATTTTGTGCTGACATAAATGTTTTTTTAGCACAGTAACCTATCCCGATGATTAATTGGGTCATCTTGTGGCATTCAAGCATGTTCAGCAGACGCATGGAAAGTTTACATGATGTAGAAAATTTTTTATTGCACCTGAACCTTAGCCCAAATGACAGGTTTATATCGGTTGTTTGGTGGAATTTGAGTAGGTTCTGTTGACGAACAAAAAATTTGTACGATGTATGAAAATGTTTGGTGTGTTGTCCAAATGTTTGCTAAGCATAGTAATTTACTGGCAGCATTAAAGCGTGTTGTTTGGTTACTTTTGAGCAAGTCAAGATGACGCACATTGTACAAATTACCAAAATATTTTGTGCGATGCTTAAACTAGGTCATTTGGTGAAATTTTAGCAGATTAAGACAACATTTGAAAAAATTTTACGAGGTACAAAAACGTTTTATGCGTTGCACATAACATTCTTTTGGCATCTTACCTAACATGGGGGCTTTCAAGCAGGTTCAAATGACACGTGGAAAGTTTGTACAACTTACCAATGTACATATTAAGTGTTTTAAGTTGTCAAGTGTTATAACTAGAAATTTTTTGACACTTCTTGAATTAAGAATAGAAAAGAGAGGTAAATTAGAATATGACATATAGGATTGGTGCCTAGTCATGATTAAGGCATAATTATGGGGTGATTAAGGTTTACTAATCATGCTTGATTTGATCTTGATAATTAGCTTATGTGTAATGTGAATTATAACTAAGCTAAGTATGATTTAAATTATAATGATGAAGTATTTTAGCAATTAAATGAGCTTGTAATGGTAAAATGGTAAAACTAAATGGATAAGTTTGGCCAAAAGGTATTTTCACCCCATGAACCATCTAAAAATAATGGAGACTGGCTAATCATCATCCATTTTTTGCTCAAGAGAGAGAGAGTGGGTGTAAAGAAGAGAGAAAAGAAATACCAACAATAAAAAGAAAAGAAAAGTTTTACTCATGCATATCATATACATGTTCATGCATATCATACACTACTCATTGAGCTTTATGTTTATAGATGAGTTTTATGATGTAGGTAAGGAGGACGTCAACTGAGATCTGTACGAAAGAGATTGTTTTGGTCATGGTGTTGATTGACGCTGTTTGAATAGATTTTGACCTATGGGCAAAGATTTTCAATAATTGTAATTAATAGTTAGGAAATGAATTTTTCAACTTTGTATCTATAGCTTAACAATTTACTAAACCTAACATGTTGCAAATGTGTTTAAATTGAGTTTTCATGTTTGCATTACACGATTTTTATGAAAAACTATTTTCTGCTGCAAGTAAAAAATAACTATTTTGAGCTAGCAACAACGTTACACCTAACCTACCAAGAGGCTTAAATTGGGTCATTTGGTTGAATTTGAGCAAGTTTAGATGACTTGTGGAAATTTTTACGATGCATGAAAATATTTAATGCTCTGCCCATAACATTTGTTTGGCACTTTAATCTACAAGAGGACTTCAATTTAGTCATTTAAAGGCACTCGAGCTCATTTAGATGACAAGCATAAAGTTTATATATGCAGAAATATTTTGTGCACAGCCAAAACGTTCGTTTCGCACTTTAATCTACTCGAGGGCTATAATTGGGTCATTTGGTGCACTTTGAACAAATTCAGATGACGTGCATAAAGCGTTTTCTTATATATTATTACTTGATGTAAGAGGAAAGATAATGTCATTAACCAAGTCAGAAATTGTTGATCGCCAATTCCAATAGTTTGAAAGATTAATGATTCAAGAAGAACAAGCGAGTTACCGTGTGGTTGGGACAGGAGATCTTAGTTGTGAAAGGTTTTTCCACTTGCATACTTTATGTTTGGATGGGCAATCATCGGATGTGGCATATGCTGAAGACTGGGTTCATACACTTGAAGTTATATTCCATTATGCTAAAATTGGGGATGGGGAGAAAGTTCGTTGTGTAGCATATATGTTAGCAAAAGATGCACGATATTGGTGAGACACTGTCAAGGCCACCTGTAATGTCCAAACTATGACGTGGGAGTAATTCAAAGAAGTGTTTTACAATAAGTATTTTAGTCACACATTCAGGACTAACAAATTAGTGGAGTTTGTAAAACTACTCCAGAATGGAAGTACGACTCAATATGTACGAAAGTTTGAAGCCCTAAATCAATTTTGCTAGTCATTTGTTTAGCAACAATGAGGATAAAGTCCATCAATTCACCTACGGCCAAAAAGTTGAAATTCATAAGGGTGTAAAAATTTCAAGTATGCATGATTTACCGTATTCATCAGTTGTAACTAAAGCACTCAAAGTAGAAGAAGCTGAGGCTAAATTTCAAAAACATCAAAAAAATATTCAGCAATATTACACCGAATGACAGTCATTTGGAGATAAGAGATGGCAGACTCAAAAGAAAGGTAAAAGACAAGGAAAAGAAGTTGAAGCTAAATTTCAGGTATGCACGATTTACCATACTCATCAGTGATAACTAAACCACTCGAAGTAGAAGAAGCTAAGGCTATGATGCAATTCTGAGAATGGACTTGTTGTATCGAGATGAAGTGGGTGTGAAGGATTCTTGGCAAGTAGTATTGACAATAAAAAACAATCGAGTGTTCAGTTGAAGGAGATCTAGGTAGTGAAAAAATTTACACAATTTTTTAGATGATCTTCCTAGTTTGCAACCATACCGAGAGACTGAATTTGTAATTGATGTATACCCTGACATAGAACCTGTATCTAAAAACTCGTATAGAATGGCCTCAACTAAATTAAACAAGCTAAAGAGTCAATAAGAAGAATTGATAAGCAAGGGGTTCATTCGGCGAAGCTTTTCACTTTTGGGAGCGTTGTTATTATTTATTAAGAACAAGGATGGAACAATGAGAATGTGCATCGATTATAGAGAGTTGAATAAGCTAACGTTGGAAAAAGTACCATTTACCACGAATAGATGATTTATTAGATCAACTCATTGGTGCATGGGTTCTCTAAAAGATAGACTTATGTTTGGGTAGTAATTAGCTTAGAGTGAAGTATGAGGATATTCCAAAGACAACATTTTGTACGAGGTATTAGCATTATGAGTTTTTAGTAATGTTTGTTTGATTAAGAAATGCGCATGTAGTATTTATGGACTTAATGAACAGAGTGTTTCGAGAATATTTAGACAGATTTGTAATTGTATTTATTCACGATATCCTCATCTATTCTGGAAGCCAAGAAGAACATGGAAAGCATTTGAGATTATTTTAGATAAATCGAGGTAGCATAAGTTATACGAAAATTTTTCCAAATGCAAATTTTGGCTATATCGACTTAATTGTTCTCCGAAGATGGTATTTTTGTGGATCCATCAATGATTTAAGTAATCAAAGATTAGCCACATCCAAGAAATATGGGGGATGTATGGAGTTTTCTAGGGCTTGCAGGCTATTAACAAAAATTCATAGAAGGAAATTGTTATGCCTTTAACTTGATTAACCAAGACCCTAAGGGCTAGCACCCATTAAAGAAATTGAGCATCCAATCAACTTGCAACAAAAACTAGTGCTTCCTAACTTGCCCTCCTATAGATTGAACCCCGAGGAAGCCAAAGAGCTTGAAAAGCAGGTCCATGAACTCCAAGACAAGGGCTATATTTAGGAGTCACTAAGTCCTTGTGTTGTTCCTACGTTATTGGTTCCAAAAAAGGATAGTACTCTTCAGATGTGTGTGAATAGGAGAGTCACTAATAAAATTACCATCAAATATAGGTTCCCAATTTCTAGACTTTAAGACATGTTTGACAAGCATAGTGGGGCATCGTGTTTCTTCAAGGTTGATTCGAAGATTGGCTATTATCAAATAAGGATAAAGGAGGGCGATAAATGGATGACGGCTTTGAAGACAAGGTATGACTTGTTGGAATGGTTAGTAATGACTTTTGGACTTTCTAATGCCTTGATACTTTCATGAGACTTATGCATATTGTTCTTGAGGATTGCTTGTGAAGGTTTATAGTAGTTTAACATTAGAACCACNTTGTGAAGATTATAGTTTGAAATAATGTCTGGAAAATTGTCAAATATGCTCATTAATGCTCAAAGGTAAACTTTGTAGCTTGTTTTATGGAAGGTATCATACGCTATCCTATTCTTCAATCCTCCATTGCATTGAAATATACTTGGGCTTTTATGCATCACTTTTCTAGGTAACTCAGATCACATAAGTTTACTTTGATGATATCTTGGTCTATAATTTTGATTTCTCTACACATCTAGGGCACCTTAAAATCTTGTTTGACAAACTCTGTGGGGCTAAACTATTTGGAAATCTTAAATAGTGTGCTTTTGTTTGAGAAAAAAAAATCATTTTCTTGGTTTTATCATCTTGAAGGTTGACATCGAGGTGGATGACTCTGAGATTGATGCTATCTTTGAATGGCCTTCTTTTAGGGGAGTCTTTGATGTAAGGAGCTTCAACGACCTAGCGTCATTTTACAAGATGTTTATTAAGAGATTAAGCTCTATTATGGCCCATTTGATCGATTGCACTAAGAAGGGGAATGAATTTATATGGACCCCTAGTTGTCAAGAAAGCTTTGATTTGGGAAATGAGAAGCTTTGCAAGGCACACGTGCTTATGTTACCAGACTTCAACAAAGTTTTTCAAGTATAATATGATGCTTTTGAAGTCAGGATTGGGGTAATTCTTATGCAAGAAGATCTCCCCTAGCTTATTTTTATTAGAAACTCAAGGGGGCAACATTAAACTACTCTACCTATGACAACCAATTCTATGTAGTAATCTGACCTTTCGAAGTATGGCAAGAGTACCTACGCCCTAAGGAGTTCATCATTAATATTGACCACCAAGCTCTCAAGCATATAAAAATCTAAGGAATGTTGTATATGAGACATGCCAAATGAGTGGAGTTTCTTGAGAGGTATCCTTTTATCATCAAATACAAAGAGAGTGAAACCAATGTGGTGGTCGATGCCCTCTCAAGGAGTTCTGTTCTATTAACAGAATTGACCACTAAATTCTTTAGTTCTGATTGGACAAAGAAGTCTATAAATGTGACCAAGATTTTAGGCATTGGTATTATTTGATAGCATGGTCAAAGATGGATGAGGCAAGTCACATAGCATAATTGTTCTTCAAAGAGGTAGTGCATTTGCATAGAATTACAGAGTCGATTGTCTTGGATAGGGACACTAGGTCTTGTGTTTTTTTTTTTTGAAGAATTTATGGGGGAAATTGGGAACAAGATACTTTTTATCACATCTTTTCATTCCAAATTGATGGCCAAGCTGAAGTGGTGAATCGAACAATGGGAACCTTGTTAAGAACCATAGTGAGCAAGAAGCTAACCTGTAACGCCCTGTAGCGTACTGTTTCGTAAACTTTGCTTTTCATAGAAAGATGATAAATTTTTTTTGTTTACGATCATGAATTTGTAAAACGTAGCAGTGGAAGACTTTGAAACAAATTTATAATTTAAATCTCTTTTGGAGGAATACATGATTGCATGATCATTGTAAAATACATTAAAATAAAAATCCTCCCATTGGTTGCTTGGACAACATAGTTCTAATAGCCACGTAGCTATCATTGGAGCACTTCGTCAACTGAACGTTAGCATCACCTACACCACAAAGTTCATCTATGAGCCTAGTGCTCAGTAAGTAAAGCATGAAATGCAGGAATGCAAACACGATGTGAATTTGTAAACATTTTCTTTTCTTTTCATTTGGGGTCTTTCTTTACTTTAATTTCCATGCATCCTTATCATTGGGGCTTCCTGGCAAGGAACAATAGATCACACACTTGAGTCCACCTAAAGGGACAGCCAACTCGATTCCAAGGGTTGAGAGACCACAAACTTGAGTCCACCTAAAGGGGACAACCAACTCAAACTCCTTCCCAATGACATTTACGTAACTTTCTCTTTCTTTCTTTTATCTTCGTCTTTCGTTGGTTATTCAAGCTCAATCCGAATGAACCATTTTCATATTTTGTTTCATATGAAATCTCATGCATGTAAATAGTTCGTAACTTTCTTGAAAACATGATGCATGAGATGCCCATGAACATGCATAATATGAATGTACCAAGCACATCATTAACATGTGTAGCATAAACATAACAATTCATCACATCATAATAAATATCAATTCCATTAACATTTCGTAAGCTACATTAGCTTAACTACTTAACAATTACTAGGAGCATATACTTATTCCATTTTGACATAAACCAAATCTTTGTGATATTAACATAATTGCAACATGTTATCTAAAAACATGAAATTCATAAATCAATCATACTTAACATTTCAAAAATACCTTTGAGCTAAATACCATCATTCAACATACTTTATCTCATCATTACACAATTCATGTCATAACAAACAAGCATAACCTAACACTTTATGGTGTAGGCCCAAGGAGGAAAAACACAAACATAGCATTACTTACCTTAAGTCTTTAGCAATTAGAAAACATATAATCAATGCCTTTTTAATCAATTGATAACCTATAAATAAAACAACTATTAATCGTAATCCAAAATATTGTTCACTATTTTACAGCACCTTCAAAGTATCATAACTTATTATATACAACTCAAAATGTCTTCATTTTAAATCTCAAATCTCACTCAAGGTGTCTATTTTAACGTGGTAAAAGGCCTTTTCCGTTGGATTAGTCTAACATAAGGTTTGAATACAAAACCTGAAACTAGACAGATTTTCCAGTTTTCAATCACTTTTGTATAACATTGACAAATATGAACTAATTCATTTTATCTTTCCTATATATCCACACCTAAGCAATTACAATATGATTAGATATCATTTTGACAGAACGATAAACCATAAATTCCAAATTTCGTGCACTTTAAATAACTAATTATTATACCATTCTTTATTACTAAGAAAATCACAATTATTCTTTAACTAATTATACTATTAATCATGATTAATCTATAAAACGTATGAAATTATTCTTACCACAATATTCTTAGCTCAATTGAATCCTCTTGATGAGATGAACATTTCTTCTCAAGGAATTGGAGGCCAAATATCTCTCATTTACCTCCAATTTTCACTATTTTCTCTCTAAAACCCTCTCTCCATTTTTGCTCCTTTTCTCCCTTTCTCTCTCTCCAGCCACGAAAATGGCTGATCCTCAGCCATTTCTCACATTTTTCAGATAGATTTTAGGATGAATTTACCTTTTAGTCCAACTTATCCTTTTAGGTTTACCATTTTGCCCTTATATGTCTCTTTAATTGCTAAAATACTACAATTATCACCATTTAATCATACATACTTTAATTAATTAATCTAGATTAGTACTAAGTTAATTCTTGAGATTAACTTAATTATTCATAATTTGTAAACCTTAATTACCACTTAATAACTCACTAATTATACCTTAATCATAATTAGTCACTAATCTAATAGTGACACATGGCACTTTCTCATTGCTTCACTACTTTAACATATAAAATCACAATTTACATGTAATAATATTCTTTGAATAAGATTTATGTAAATAATATCATTGATTAATGAAGAAATCTAGTGAAGGTGACATATCCTTGAAGCATCAAGTCTAATTTCACTCATATGTTTATGCTAATTGTCAAAACCTAGCTTTTTCATCTTTCAAATTTAATTTATAATCTTAATTTATCTTAAAAGTAGCAATTTTATTTTTGGGTATTTCGTAACCGATTGGGACATTCAACTGCCTTATATTGAATTTTCCTATAGTAGGAGTGTACATAGTGTGTAATGACCCGATTCCCGAGCTGCCGCTTACTGCTGTTCTTACTTACTTACTTACTTACTTTCTTGCTCTTTGGCGACCGGAGAACCGATCCGTTACGGGATTCTTACTTACTTACTTACTTGCGTTGGTGAAAAACTTGTTACTTTAATTTCTGAAAACTATCTTAAGTTTATAAAACAATTTAAAGGAAAATCGTCGAATTAAAACATACATACACTCTTTGTAAACAACGATTTGAATTCCACCTTTTATCAAAAATACATAAGCATTTAATAACGTAAACTTACAGCGGAAGAATATAGTTCAAAGTACATCCATTTCAAAAGCTTTCTGATTCATCACTCCAAAATAATATATGCATCTTAATTACATCTTCAAAATATTCAAAATATTTTTATATCACGACTGTGTGTGTGTCATGCATCACTCCCCATCGGTCATCGCTCAAGAAACCGTATCATTTGGACACTCCTCTGCTCTAACTTCTTGGTCAGTCACTTGAACAATTTCCTCCATTATATTCCCTACATTGCAAAACATAAACTATGAGCCTAAAGCTCAGTAAGTAGCATAACTATAAAATGCAATGCATGAGTATGCTATGTCGTTAAAATAATGCACAATTTCATTCACGTTTCTTAGGTTCATATCTTCTTTATCTTTTGAAATATTACAGGATCTCAAGAACACTACCTCCACCTACTTCAACTTCTACTGATCTTGGGCCTGGGCCCACTTACTTACTACTTGGAGTGCTCAGGCCTGTACTAACCATTTACTTTATTGTTTTGCTTTTCATGTTCTTAATTCATCAGAGACGAAACATAATTGGCATCCCATGCCACCAATCATATCTCGTTTACCTCCAACTACGTTCTAAAACCATGCATGAAAATAGTTCGTAGACATTTTGTAAAACTATGATGCATGACAACATGACTATGAAAACATCACTTAAATCACATCACATAACATGAAAATAAGCATACATCACCAAACATGTCATGAAAACAAACATGCAACACACATCAAACATAATCCTAATCTTTGCAATGTAGTCCCACTTAAGGGCCAAACCATCTTAATGCAAACTTACCTTAGCTGCTTTCTTGAATCAATCCACTTGAGCCCCTTTTTAATCCAATAAATGACCTAAACATATAAATCATATAAGGATCAGAAATTGCATAAGGTCTTAACTTTCTATTCCAACTTCAAACAACTATAAATTCTTCGATAATGATCCATTCCTGATGATTAAGGTGTCAAATTGTTCCTTAAGGAGTCTACTATAACTTCTTAAAAGACACCAAACATAGAAAACTAAAGAATATTGACCCAACCAGTAAGGGGTCGACCCATGTCTACAAAATAGAGACCGTGTGTTTTTAATTTAAGAATCGGTCGACCAAACCTATAAGGGGTCGACCGCAGCTCTACCCAGTTTCTGTTTGGTGACTTGCAACGTCCATAAATTTTTACACATAGCTTCGAATCGAGTGATTCTAACGGCTATAAATCACTCTAAGAGTTTACTCTAACTATTATGTAGGACATAAACCCTAATTCCGACTAATTATCGACTGAATCTCCAAAACTCTAACTTTGTTCATACTTAACTCTTTTCTTATTCCTTAGCATGAAATCACTTGTTTTTATCCACCAATTCAAACAATACTATCATTTTATCATCACTAAACTTAGAAGAACTTAAGAGGATATAAAATGTTACCTTGAACTTCAGTTTCCACGAGAGCTTTAGAGTTTCCTACCTCGCCTATCTTGAGATATCTCACTTTCTCACTATTTTCTCTCACAAAACTTCTTTTCTTTCTCAATCTCACTATTCTCTTGATCAACGTGAGAACTTCAGAGAAGATAGGGAAAAGAAATCGTGATGGGATGGAAATGGCAGACCATGCCTTCTTATCTCTTAATTAAACAAAATCAATCTTTCTTTTATATCCATCAATTAGGATTCTCCACGTTTTGGCTGACTTTTCAACTCAAACCGGGAAGGTGTCGACCGCTCGTCTATTGTGTCGACCGAAAGTATTCCCGAGGGTTATTTGTGGTGACCTCTCGTCCGTTGTGTCGACCGAAGGAAGTTCCCTTGACACTTTTGTGTCGACCGCTTGGTCCTGGGGTCGACCGAAAGTGTTTCGGATGATCCTATTGTGTCGACCCCTCCTAAATCCTTGGGTCGACCGGTAAACAAAGTGTCGACCCCTCTTCGATCCTGGGGTCGACCGAAAGCATTACAATTGTGTCGACCCCTCCCTGATCCTAGGGTCGACCAGATGCATTATTCATTGTGTCGACCCCTCTTAAATCCTGGGGTCGACCGAAAGTTCCAATTGTGTCGACCCCTCATAAATCCTGAAGTCGACCGGATCTTACATGAAGGTCCTTTAGTATATTTAACCCAACTTACTTCATTACTTAACTTAAACCTAGCAACCATCAAACAATGGACTTCAAACAAACACCAATCAAACCCAAACACTTGGGCCGGTGCACGGTGTGATGCACCCCAAACAGAGTATTTTTATTCTAATTATTCATAATCGTAACCAATTCATGTGTTTCTAATTTTCCAACCTTTCCAAATAACTTTATCTCATATACCCCTTGAACATTATTCTCTTTATCACCTTCAACCTACTAATTCACTAATATCCACAATACCTTAGTACCTCAAAATTTAACCAACATTCATAAAAAAATCTTAAACGCTTTCGTCTTAAAATAAAAAATTCTTAAAATAAGATGAGGGTTGTTACATAGTGCAACTCAAATGACTCACTTTGAGGTGGTCTACGGGTTCAATCCCTTAACTCCCCCTGATTTGGCACCTTTTCCGATTAAAGATGTTGTTAACCCCAATGGTCCAAGCAAACCCGAGAAAGTGAGAAGCATGCATAAAAGAGTGAGGAAAGTCATCCAAAAGAAGAACGTGACTTATGCCAAGTATTTCAATAATAGGAGGAAAGAGGTCAACTTCAAAGAGGGAGACTTAGTGTGGTTGCATTTGAGGAAGGAGATTTCCTAAGCAAAGGTCTCAGCTACCTTCAATGTACAAAACCTTTCTCCATATATCAAGGAGGAAGAGGATCAAGAGGAGGAAGAATTCCCTATAGATTTAAGGACAAATCCTCATTTACCTGGGGAGGATGACCAAGGGGAGAAGGAAGAATTCCCTCTAGATTTAAGGACAAATCCTCATTTACCCGGGGAGGATAACATGCTAAGGAGAGCCTCACCCGAGTTTGAGCAAAATTTTTATCTATTGAGTGTACTTTTTGTAGGAAACATCTTCCATGGGAAGTTGTTCTAAGAGCCCACTTTGATGGCAAAAGAACGACCCAAACATCTCATCAGTTGTGAATCTAGCCTTGTTCCAAGGTAGCATAAAAGAGGAGAGTTTCATGGAGACACCAAGTTGGGCACGCCATTAGCCAATTCTACCATCACTTGGAACCTAGCGTCAACTTGAGATGAACATGAGGAAGAAGAGAAGGTGGAGAAGCCCAGTCCTCCATCTTGGAAATCTAGTTCAGCCTAAGACAAACTTGAAGGATATGAGAGTGTTCCTTTTAATTTATTATGTAATTTTATTTTCAAAATACTTTTGCTTCAGGGTTAGAGTATTTTGTTTGTGAGTTTCATGGGTAGGGGTGAGTTTCATGTGGGTTTTACATGGCTTTATGATTTGTGCTTGTTGGCTTCTTTTGTGTCTCAAAAGAAGAAAGAAGGGGACCTTATTTTAAGAACCACTGTGAACCCAAGCACAACCAATCCTTGGTGGTCCCCCACCATTTCTCTTTTGTCTTTGTAGTCAAATCTGTTAAAGAGTTTTGAATCCTCCATTTGGGACCAATCATCATAGTTTTGACATTGGTTTTTAAACCAATTTTGAGGCACTTTGTATTTGTTTGAACATTAGTGAAAAATTACAATTTTGAATTCCATCTCCTTGGTAGAGAATCTCTCACAAGACTCGTGCTTTTTGGTGAGTCATATCTAGCCAACTCTGAAAGCTCCTTGAAGGTTTTACTTATGTTCGGAGCTTGGGTAAGCTAGGCCAATGCTGCAACATCCAGCCACTCTCAGTGGACGTTCAAGTGAGACTGCTTTTCCACATGTCTCCCCTCCCATCTCTCGTTCTTTCCCTCTCTACCTTCATATCTCTAAATTATTTCCCAGTCCTTGGAACCCTTTCAGCCATAAAAATCTCTTCGACTCTCATTTATTGGCTACCGTTTTTGCTAAGAGCTTATAATTCAAGCAAGTTGAGACCATGTGGGAAATCTTTGTTATCGGCCACGAGACTTAAATTTGGTTGTTTGGTGGCATGTGAACAGATTCAAGTGACTCGCGGAAAGTTTGTATGACATGTGATAAACGTTTATTATGGTGCCCAAACATTCGTTTGGAACTTTTTGAGAGCCTTGAATTGGGTACTTTGGTGGCATTCAAGCAGCTTCAGATGACGGGTGGAAAATTTGTATGACGTACGAAACAATGCCTTGAATTAGATTTTTTTTGTCAAATTTAATCAGGTTCAGAAGACGCACAGTAACCTATTAGCGGCTTGAAGTAGGTTATTTTCGAGCTACTTGAAATGAGTCAAGAAAAGTTCGTACAACATACGGAAAATGTTTTGTGCTCTAGCAGAAACTTCAATTTGGCACCCTAATTAACTTGAGGGCTCTCATCTATTTGTTTGGTAGAATTTGAGTAGGTTTGAATGATGCTTGGAATGTTTGTAAAACATACAAAAATATTTAGTGTTCTACCTTAAATAGTCCATAGGCACATTATACCGGACTACTTGAATTAGGTTGTTTTAATTCATTCGAAGAGGTTTGGATGACACATGGAAATGTTTTATGCGCTGCCTGAAATATTTTTTGGCACCTTAACTTATGATGTAGCTTGAATTGGATCATTTTGTTACGTTTGGGCAGGTTTGGAGGACGTGCAAAAATTTTGTACGACATACATAAATGATTGGTTTGCTGCTAGAAACGTTCATTAAGCACATTAACCTATCTGGGGGTTAAAGTGAGTCGAGCAAGTCAAGACGACGCACAAAATGTTCGTACAACATACTAAAATATTTTTATGCTGTATGAAATGTTTGTTCTTCATCTTAACCTACTAAGGGGCTTGATTGGGTCATGTAATGGAATTCAAGTAGGATTGGTTGACGCTCGAAAGTTCGGACGGTGTATGAAAACATTTTGTTTCTGCCCAAAACATTCTTTTGGCACCTTAACCTACCGCGGGGCTTGACTTGGGTGATTTTGTTACATTTACCAAGGTTCAAGAGACATTCGTGAAGCACATTCGTGACATTGTGCGTTTCCCAAAATTTTTCCTTCTAGGCAGTAGGGTGACACACAAAATGTTTGTAGTAGGTACAAAACTATTTTTGTGCTAGAAGAAACTTTTGTTCACCACCTTAACCTATCATTGGGATTGAATAGGGTCATTTGGTTGCGCTCGATCAAATCCATACTACAAACCAAAATGTTTTGTGTACTGCTTAAAATGTTCGGCACCTTAACCCAACTATGAATTTAATTGCACTGCTTAGTTTAATTTGAGCAGGTTCTGAAAATGCGCAAAAACTTCAGAAACATTTAGTGTGCTTTATAAAATATTCATTTAGCACGTTAACCTTCTAGGGGGCTTGAAGTGGATGGCTTTGTAGCATTCAAGTAGGTTTAGATAACTCCCAAAATATTTGTATGAAAAAGTTTTGTGCGGTGCTCGAAAGGTTTGTTCGCCACCTCAACCCAAATAGTGCCTTGAATTATGTCGTTTGGAAGAATTCAAGAGGTTTGGAGTATGAAAATATTGGTGTGCTGTCCAAAATGTTTGTTAAGCACATTAATCTACACAGTGGCTTTGTTTAGGTTGTTTGGTGAAATTCGAGAAAATTGTATGATGCAGGAAAATTTTTTGTGTGCTGCTCAAAAAATTCGTTTGAATCCTTAACCTACTAAGGGCTTGATTAGGGTCATTTGGTTACATTCGAGCAGATTTAGATGACGCACAAAAATTTTATACCACGTACGAAAACATTTTGTGTGCTGCCCAAAATATTTGTCCGGCACCTTAACACAATAGGGGGCTTGAATTAGGTCATTTTATTGAATTTGAGCTGGTTCAGATTACCTTTAGAAAGTTCGTACGATGTACAAAATTTTTTTTTCTGCTGGATGAAATATTTGTTTGTAACTTCAACATACCAAGGTGCTTGAACTGAGTTTTTAAGGGCATTCGAGTAGGTTCAGACAATGCGCAAAAAAAATTTGGCCCCTTCTTAAAAGATTCGTTAGGCATATTATCCTACGAGGGGCTTGTTTTGAGTGGCTTGGTTAATTTTGAGTAGGTTCGAATGACGCTGAAAAAGTTTGTACATCGTATAGAAATATTTTTTGCATTGTTCAAAATATTCATTCAGAAGCTCAACCTACAGGGGGACTTGAATTGGGTTGTTTGGTAGCATTTAATTAGGTTCAAACGATATACGTAAAATTTGTATGACGAACGCAACCTTTTGTACCGTACAGAAAATGTTCTTTTGGTACTTTAACCTACATGGGGCCGTTAATTGGGATGTTTGGTAAAATTCGAGCATGTTCAGACAATGTGCCAAAAATTTGTACGACGTACAAAAACATTTATTGTGCTTTATAAAATATTAATTCAAAAAAAAAAATTTGTGAATGCCTGAAACATTTTTTTGGCACCTCATCCTACCAAGGAAGTTGAATTAATTCGTTTGGTGGCATTCAACTAAGTTTAGGGGATCCACCGACAGTTCATATGGTGTTCAAAAAGGTTTTATACATTGCCCAAACATTTGTTCCAAACATTTGTTCAAAACATTAACCTACGGGATCATTTGGTTGTATTCGTGCAGGTTCATATGCAGGCAACCAAAATGCTTATTTGGAACCTTAACCTGAACAGAGCTAGAATTAGATCGTATAGTGGCATTAAATTTGGGTCAGACTACACAAGGAAACTTCGTACGACAATCAAAAAAGTTTTGCGCGCTGCCTAAATTGTTTGTTTGACATTTTAACCTACCAATGAGCTTGAATTAGATCATTTGGTGGCATTTCAGCATCTGTGACATCGTACAAGATTGGATAGAGAAGGTGAAAGGAAATGAAGGGGTCACGGGATCAAAGACTCAAGCTCGAACAAAGAAGTTCAAGGAAAAAGTCAATATCTTTACCAAAAAGATTATCAAAAATGTCAACCATGATGATTTGGAAATTCTAAGCATGGATCTTGTGTTGCTAATCCAAGTTATGGACTAGTATTCTAGATTAGGAGATTTACTAAAGGAAGTAATTAGGAGAAGTGGTTATGAGTTGTACACTTGACTCACTTTTGGTAAGTAGACTGAGCGGTGATTATGTGAGCACCTCATACGTTTGGTAGGTAGAGTAAAAGGTTATTACGTAAACACTTCGCTCTTTTAGTAGGTAAAATTTAGTATAAATAGGAGGGAGCACTTGTACATTGGCAACTTGAATTGAATTTAAGAATTATCCTTGGTGAGAGAACTTCTCCCACTTAAAAGGTGTTGTTCAATCTTTCATCGTTAAGTCCAGCAACGACGACTTCTGACTTATCAAGCAGAATCTTTCCGTTTGTGGCATCTCCCCAAGTCAATATTCTTTTTTGTGTCTTTGTTTTGGTTCTCTAGTTTTTCTAAGCTAAGGTTCAAACACTTGTCGGCTTTGGGTCAATGTTCTGTTCTTATTCATTTTCTATATTCCTACATAATGTTTGAACACTAAACAATCCTCATCCGGGAGGATCATATCATATGGTATGATAGCTTTTTTCTCCTATTTTGTTTTTTTAAAAAAGTTTGTCATTATCTCATTGACAAGCTGCTATCTACTTAGTTTGTAAGAGTAAAGTTTAAAAACAAAAAAACAAAAACAATAAAGAAAAGTTATTTAATCATCTCGTATTGGCAATACAACTTGCAATTAAGGTATAACTTTTCTTGTTCTATTTTATCTTTTGATTTGGTTGAATTATTAGTGCTATAGCCAAAGTTTAATCATTTCATCAAAAGATCGGATTCTTCACTAAAAGCCTTGAAATCATCTTTGGATAATTTTGCTCTTCTGTACTAATCAGCTAAAGCTTTTGATTATTTATTGTTCTAGACTCTCTCACACAAAACACTTCTCTACTAGCTTGTCCACTTGTTTTTTAATTTCTTTTAATTCTTCAGAATTAGCTCGTAGGCCGGCCTATTTGGAATTAAAACCTCACGCATAAAACCAACTTGGTGTTTTATTCCTCATAAAGAAGGTAACCCACTTGAAACTTCTTTAGGGAACACATCTTCGAATTTCTCTAATAAAGTAGAAACCACACTTGGAAACAAAGGGGATAGCACATTAGTAGAAATATAAATATCATTGTGCAAGAGTACAATTACTTGTTGCTTTGCTAACATCACACTTTTCACCTTACTTTTTCTCTTTATTCCACTCATTTTTACACTCTCCTCTTGTTTTCTCTCTTGCTCGCGTTTTCTCTCTTTGCTTTTTTTCATTCTTGTTTTCTCTCACGCTCTATTTTTCTCTCATCGCTCTCTTTTTCACTTTTTTGCTCACATATTGGTTTTCCTCTCATTTTAAAATCTCTAATAATTTTATCTTGATTTTCACTAGCTTTCTACGGTTTAGGTGGCCTTGAAAATTATTGTCTTAACATCTTGAACAAAGCTATACTAATTCTTGAACATATTATGCTTCTCTTTTCCATGAAAAGCCATGGTATTCCCAATAAAATATGTGTTGCTTGCATATGAACCAAATCACAAAGAACTCATCATGATATTTTTCAGTTCACAGAGCAATTTTCACTTATTTAGTAATTTTGACTTCACCGAAATCGATCAACCATTGTAGCTTCTACGGCATAAGATGACTTTTGGTTTCCAATCCAACTATCAATTATCAAAATATGTGCTCTCTTGGTACATCATCACCATCCTTCTTGGCTTGAACGTTGAGCACGCGTCTAGTCACTAAGAGTTCTTGCCTCGTGGGTTCCTCTACCTCCACATCATTACAATCTTCTAGCGGGGGTATCTCGCCATCACTTAAATTCTCACTTTTAACATCTACATTATAACATATTAACATTGTTCTTTTATCCAGGCTATTTGAAGCATAGTGGCTTAATCCTTGACATAAAAAACATATAATTTCTTGAGCTCTAGTTGTCAGAGTAGCTTCAGTCTTACCTTTTATAAAAGCATTACTCAATGTAGCTGTTGTCTTTTCCTTGAAATCCTCCTTGAATTTCCTATTGATTTCATTTATTGCTCAGCCTTGACAGACTTGTGTAATAATTCTTCTATGTCAACATAGTGCTACATGTCCACTATATTATAGATTTCTTTATTTAATCCTCCAGTAAAACGTGCCATGATTGTTTCTTCATCTTCGTCTATGTTGGCTTTCATCATGGTTGATTTTATCTTTTTATAATAATATTCTATTGTAGGTGTCTTGCTTTTCTTCATTCATATCTTTCTCAATATTGAGTTGCATTTGTCGACAAAATCTTCTTTTCTCTAGTATTACTTTCAAAACATTTTTCTCCCATAACTCATGATGTAAGAAAAATAAATTCAAATAACAAAGTACTCAGCTTTTGCCTTTTGCAGGAAAGATACAAACACTTTCTTTGTTCTAATTTCTTTTAATATGGAAAGAAGAATTTCAAAAATGAAACTCCAAGGAAAGAAATAATTACAGAAAATTAAAATATAACTTAAAATAAAGAGCCAAAGCTCTAAGATAAAATGATGAGAACCACGGGTATATCAAACTTGAGACTCATCAACAATATGGAAAAAAATATCTAAATTGCCTTTGAATCAAGTACGAGGAATTTGACCCCAATCAAAATTTGCCAACAGAATCTAAGTTATCAAACCAAAAACTTGACCCAAACTAAACTTGTCGGTAAGAACCAAAGTTATCAAAGATTATCTTTCAAGAATTAACTTGAATGCGATGTAGTTCTTTGCAAAGAATCAAAGAGCAAATTATCTTTAATTACTCAAGGTGAATTAATCATAAAAGTTGTTTTGTGATTACAATAGCTTAGATGCCTTTAAATAAGCTGCAGGCTTTCCTAAACATAATTAAAGCAAATAGGAAATAACTAGTAATAGGAAATAAACTAAAGAAATTAGGAAAATTAACATATATAGAAAAATTGTAATTAAGTTACCTAAAGATAAAAAATATAATAAGAATAATTGAATTCTCGGATTTATTTGTGAGGCCATCGCTGGATTGTTTTTATACACATCTGTCTCGATAATTAGAATATTTGGAGGTGTAAAAAACTTCCAAATTCTCTAATCTGGTCCATTATGGAAAGATCTTGAAGTTACTGCAGTCCTTGTAAAGAAAGTATTTCCAAATAATGGTTGGAAGATTTTCAAATTGGCCCATTAATGCTAAGAATTCAACTTTGTATCTTGGTTCGTGGAAACTACCATCCTCTGTTCTATTCTTTAGTCTTCTATTTCTTTGCAATATGTTTGGGCTTTTGAGCTTCACTTTTTAGGCACCCTCAATGACATCATTAGACAACACGTGGAATATTTGTTTGACTGACAAAAATATTTTGTGTGATGCCCGAAATGTTTGTTCAGAACTTTAATGTTTGGCACATATGAAATGTTTTGTTCGCTGCTCGAAATTTTTATTTTGCACCTAAACCTACCGCAAGGATTAAATTGGGTCATTTGGATGACGAGTGAAAAGGTCGTACGACCTACAAAAATAATTTTTGCAGTACTCGAAACATTCGTCCAACACCGTAGCTTACAACGGGTTAGAATTGGGTCGTTTGGTAACATTCTAAAAAAATTTGCATGGGCATAGAAATCTCATACGACAAATGAAAAAATTTGTGCACTGCTCGAAATGTTTGTTTGCACCTTAACCCAAACAACTGCTTGAATTGAGCCATTTTCTTGAATTTGGGCAGTTTCAGACAACGTGCATAAAGTTGTACGACCCACAAAAATGTTTGGTGTACTGCCCGAAACGTTCATGAAGCACAATAACCTACTTAGGGGATTAACGTGGGTGGTTTGGTTGCATTTTGGTAAGTAAGGACGACATGTGAAATGTTAGTACAACACCAAAAATATTTTGTGCTGGCAGAAACATTCTTTCCATACCCTAACCTACCTATGGGTTTGACGTGTGTCATTTGGTGGTGTTTGAGCAAGTTTAGTGACACAGAAAATATTCCTACGACTTGCAAATATATTATATGTGCAGCCCAAAACTTTTTTTGGCACTTTAACCTACTTGGATGCTTAAATTGGTACATTTGTTGGAATTCGAGCAGGATCAAACAATATTAGGAAAGTTCAAGCAACGTCAAAAATGTTTTGAGGATTTAAAACATTTGTTTGCACCTCAACCTACTGAGAGGCTTAAATTAGGTTATTTTTGGGATTTTGAGTCTGTTTGGAATGTTCAAACAATGTACAAAAAATTTGTTATGCACATTAACCTACTAAGGGGGTTGAAGTGGTATATTTAGTTGTATTGGAGCGAGTTCTGATGATGCACGAAAATTTTGAATGATGTGATAAAAATTTTCTTCGCAGCCAAAATTGTTTTTCGGGACCTTAACTTACATTCACTTTCTCTCAAATGATGAAGCCTTCAATTCTACAACTCCAATAAAGAATCGGTGAAGAATGAGAGCCGATTATCAAAGGTTTGACTCTGAAAAACAAAATTCAAGTTTATGCCTTTAAATAAGCTACAAAATTACTAAAAAATAACTAATTAAGAAATAAAATAAATTAAGAAAGTCCCATGATTTGAAACTTCCCTATTTTGAGAAAAGTAAGCTTTTCCAACTTGAAAACCTTCCTTATTTCTGAAAAAGAAATATTTATAATTTGAAAACTTTCCTAATTTGAGATAAAAAAAGTTTTCTAATTTGAAAACTTTCCTTAATTAAAATAGAAACTAAATTAGGTAAAATAATAGTAAATAAGTAAAATGTGTTCAATGATCTGTAACTAAGAATTCTCACTTCAAAAACATTTTTTGAAAAGCTCTAAGAAGTCATCTTGAGATTTCGTAAATTTTGATCTTCACTTATGCTTTATTTGGAAGATAATCGTTAAGATCTTAGCTGGTAAATTGTGGCATTGACAAGCTTTTCTCATTTACATTCCATGAAAACCTACAAAATAGAAACTTATAAAACTGTTAGAAAATTTCCATGCGTAATTTAGAATGTGTTAGATCTCAAGCACATCATACTCTCTTGGATTAAAAGGAATTGTCCCAGATCCAATGTTTTCTATGGATCATCCGCACTTGAAAATAACTTTGAGTTCATCTCTTTTAGGAACAATTCATAACTGGGCCAAGTTTGTTGAAGATAAAGTTTCACCTTACACTTGAACTTTCATTTATGTTTTAGCTTTAAAATTGTCGTAACACAGTCCATGTCACACTTAAATGACTTCATTTTGATAAACCATGTCCCTCCACCAAAACCTTTAAGATAACCCTTAAATAATGAAATATCTTTTAACCATAGAGTGCATGACACATCATTACCCAAATGTTTGGGTTTTTTGGTCGAATTCGAGCAGGTTCTAATGACGCAGGAAAAGATCTTACAACGTAAGAAATATTTGGTGTGCTGCACAAAATGTTTGTTAAGCACATTAATCTACAAATGGTCTTGAAGTCGGTTGTTTGGTTGCATTCGTGCAAGTTCTTATGACGCACAAATGGTTTGTACAACATACTAAAAATATTTTGTGTGGTGATGGAAACCTTTGTTTATCACCCTTACCTATTAGGTGGCTTGCGCTAGGTCATTTTTGGGATCAAAGCTGATTCGAACGATACGCAGAAAGTTTACACGACGTATGATAACACTTTGTGCAGTGCCTAAAACATTCAATCTGCAGCTTAACCTATTGGAGAGCTTGAATTATGTCGATTTGTGGCATGCAAGTTGATTTATACAATGCACAAAAAGTTTTTTAGACATACGAAAACATTTTGTGCTCTCTCGGAAATGTTCATTATGCAACTTGACCTAAATAAGGGATTGAATTGGGTCATTCGGTAGAATTAAAGCATGTCCCGAGGACGAGAAAATTTTGTATGCCGAATTGAAATATTTGGTGAGCTGGACGAAATGTAAATTAAGCACATTAATCTACTAAGGGTTGATATGGGTCATTTAATAGAATTTGAGGAGGTTTGAAAGACATGTGTAAAGTTTGTATGACGTAGAAAAACAATGGGTGCACTCCAGGAAATGTTTTTTTAGGCACATTACTCTACTTGATCTTTTGAAATGGGTCGTTTGTTTTCATTCGAGCAAGTTCGGATGAAGCACGAAAAGTTTGTACGACATACAAAAATATTTTATGTCCTGTTTAAACATTCTTTCTAAAAATTAACCTACCGTGGGCTTTAATTGGATCGTTTGGTTGGATTTGAGAAGGTTTGAACGATATGCAAAAAGTTTGTATGACGTACAAAAATATTTCCTGCAGTGCCTGAAAAGTTCGTTCGGCACCATAACCTATCAGGAGGATTGAATTGGATCATTTGGTGGAATTCAAGATGGTTCGAATGACGCAAATAAAGTTTTTACAACTTACAAAAACATTTTATGAGCTGGTTAAAACATTCGTTTGGAACATTAATCCAAAGGGTGGCCTCAATCAGGACATTTGGAGGAATTCTAGCAAGTTTACTACGAAAAGTACGTACGACATACAAAACGTTTGGTGTGATGCCACCACAACATTAACTTACTTGTGGCTTACAATTGGTTGTTTGACTTCATTCGAGCAGGTTTAGAAGGTGTGAGAATAGTTTGTACAACGTACGAAACATTTTGTACATTGCCCAAAATATTCGTTTGGCACCTCAACCTCCAAGAGAGCTTGAATTGGGTCATGTGCTGGTGATTGCGCATGTTTGGCCGACATGTGTAGAGCTCATATGACATGCTAAATATTTTGTGTGCTACTCAAAACATTCGCTTGGCACCTTAACCTATCGGGGGCTTCAATTGAGTCATTTGGATGCATTCAATCAAGTTTGGACTAACGCACAAAATGTTTCTATGATGTATGAAAACATTTTTTTGCGAACGAAAAATTCTGCTTATTGTGTTTGTTGTTATTATTATCAAAAGAAAAAAAATTCTTATAATGACTGCTTGTACTTATTTCTTCATTAATATTTGCTTTCATTTCCTAGTTCTTTGAAGTTGTCTAGGGGCTCAAGGAATTCATCGATTTAACTCCCTTACCTCTCTCATTAGTTGCTAGGGGACGGTAGACAAATCATCGATCTGACCTTGCAGATTTGGATCACCCGCTTGACTAGTGGTCGCTTGTGTTTGTTTGTTCATTTCACGAGCTTCGTCATTAATGGTGCACTCCTTGTCATCATGGAAACACTTAGAGTAAGATATTAGCAATAGATTGACGTTTACAAAAAGAGGATGGCTCTGATACCAAATGATGTGTTGGGGCTATCGAACGACACAACACAAATGGTTGTGAAATGATGAAATAATAAAAAAAACTCTTTAATATTTCTCTTGAATCCCTCTTGCACGAAGTGGGCAAGATTGCAGCAAGACACTAATTTGATAACTAGCAACGAGATTATCAAACTAACGTACACACATATATTACTCACTAGGCAAAATGTAAAGTTGTTTGGAGGATTCCTCAACAAACTAAAAGTAGCAAAATGCTCAGGATATTATAGGTTCAAAAGCCTCTAAAGATGTGCTAAGGAAGGCTTATATAACTTCTAAATTACACGAGTCACGTTTTTACTTAGGGCTAGCTAAAATAAGTTAACAAAAAGTATCTTTAAAAGTAGTCTCCAGATGAAAAAGTTGTGTTTACCTATAAAACGAGCAAACAAGTTAGTTACTTTGCGATCTTGGCTCCTTGTGATGATTCTCTGTTATCTTTCTTTGATTTGTATTTCGATTTGTTCCAAACATGGCACATCACTTAGTCTACCCGGGGGCTTGAATTGTGTGACATCCTGTTTTTCCGTTGTTTAAAATTTTTTCTTTTTGTAAACACATGTACTAACTTTAAAAGATTTAAGGTAAAACTTATCAATTTGAAATTCTTGAAATAAAATACAGTCGAAGACTTTTATTTAACTTCATCAAAATTGATTCTATTCGTAATAAGTAACCAGAACATACTTGTACTTTAACATTAAAACCAAGTTATTACAAAACAGTTATAGACCAAACATAATATTATACATTAGTTTTCAAACAAAAAATTTCCATTTACATGGGTTGCCCACCGGTCAAAATTGCACTAATAGCTGCAAACTTCTGCAATGGACGTACTTTACCACCACAAGCATCTATCCACGATAAGTAGAATCCACAATATCAATCCCATCACCTACATTACAAAGCTTATCTAATGAGACTAACGCTCAGTAAGTTAATCCATAATAATAAAACATTTATGAGACCTTTATGCATATGCTGCTTTATAAAAACAATGCAATTTCTGTATCGTTCATTTCATTTTCTTTTCTTTCACTTAACATATTACTATTTACGTACATTTTGTTCATTTAACTCTTTCATTGGTTTGATCGTTGAAGGTACCTGATGTACAAATCGAGAGGGTTCGCACGCCGTGGTCGGACTGGTCCATGCACGCGGGGCTCGGATTGAGAGTTCGTGCGGCGCATGGGCTCGGGCAAATGTTGGATTTAGAACAGGGAAATGAAATGGCGGGGAAATGTGGTTGGTTGGTGGGGAAAATAAGGAAATGGCTCGAAGAAATGGAGAGATGGCTCAGGTGGTCGAATGGGGTGCGAGATCGGATAATGGAGGAAGGTGATTGCTCGGGAATCAAAATGTTTGCCTTGGTAGACCTTGGTTGCACTCGGATGTGACGCACCGATCGTACGCGCAAGGGTTGACGCTCTTGGCCGGATAATACTCACTGGAGAAGTGGATGTCGAAAAGAGCTTCAACTTGCTAGGAAGAAGGTGCGTTTGCACAATTTTATTAAAATTCTCTCTGCCTTTCAAGTAAAAGGCCGATACACTTAAATAAAGGAAAATGAGAAAGAATTAATCTAAGCCCTTTGATTCAGTGGGCGCCTTGGATCAATCGGGAAAGATCTTCCTTGACTTTGGTTAGACCATAAACGCTCCTCTTCAGCTGAAGGTTTGAACCAACATGGATATGCGCGGCTGAATTTGAATGGAGACTGTGGTGGACCGGGGAAGACCTTTGGTTGATCAAGGGAGGGCGCGCGCAGCTCTTTCAAAATGGTGACCGAGGATTGACCATGCTCTTGGAAAAAAATGCTCCTCTTCAGGTGAAGGTTTGAACCAACGAGGATATGATCGGCTAAACCTTAATTACCTCTTAATCATTCATTAATTACACGTTAATCATGATTAGGCACTAATCTAATGGTGACATGTGACACTTTCTCATTGCTTCACTACTTTAAGATATAAAATCATAATTTACATTTAATAATATTCTATGATTAATATTTATTCAAATTATATCATTGATTAAGGAGGAAATGTAAGGTGGAGGTGTCATATCCTTTAACTATGGTTAACTTTACTAATTAATTTAGATTAGTTTGAACTTAAGTTTCAAAGCTATTAATACATAAACATATATATTAAGATGTTAGGATCTTGTTCATTCAAAAGTTTTGGTATTACAAATTGTGTTTAGTTTGGTTAAATTCTAGTAGGTTTAAATGACGAGTAGAAAGTTCATACAACATATGAAAATATATTGCGTGCCACGTGAAACATCTGTTTGGCACTTTAACCTACCTGATGGCTTGAATTAATTCGTTTGTTGGAACTCAAGTAGGTCCANTCAAACAATAATTAAATAGTTTGAGAGAGAGAGAGATAACACCGAGATTGTTAACGCGGTTCGGCCAACTTTGCCTACGTCCGCGCTTCAAGGTTGCTCCTTGAAGATCTTTCTGCTCTACCTCAAGCTTTACTATGATTGACTTCCGGGTGTCAATCAAACCTTACAAATGACTCTTCTTTCTGAGAGGCGTCACCCCTTTACACTTGCTCACAACTAATAACTTGAAGTTTTTCGAGAATGATTTGAAAGACTACTCTCTCGATCACAATGAGAATGATCTTATACAATTTACAATGAGGAGAGAGTAAGAGAAAAGCTAACTAGAAATTTTGGCAGAGTTTGGACGTGCTTTTCTCTCTCAAAAATTGGCTTTTACTTTTGGCTTCTCATCTCTAATTTATAGATTTCCGTCTGTCAGACTTCGGAGCTGTCGACATATCCTCGAGGGCTGTCGACATAGAGATAGCCGTTAAGAATCATAACAAAGTAGCCGTTGAAGAATTTTCCTGTTGTTGGTCTTGATCGGTCGACATGTCATTGTAGTTGTCAACATAACTTTAGTATCTTTGTAGTTCTTCGGTCGACATATACTCTTGGCGGTCGACATAAAAAACTGTCTGGAATTTAGACGGTCGACATAAGTTCTTCAACTGTCGACATAACTTCAGTATTTCGAAGTTCTTCGGTCGACATCTACTCTTGGTGGTCGACATGGAAAACTCTCTGTTATTTGGACGGTCGACATAAGTTCTTTAACTATCGACATAACTTCAAATTTCTTCTTCTGCTGGAAACTTGAACGGTCGACATATG
>QAOC01041521.1:0-42073 GCA_003255005.1 Begonia fuchsioides | reverse complement strand
GGATTCTATACCACAAAGGTGTATAAAACGAAGAAACCTTTGACACTAGCCTTTAGATTAATCTTACTTTGTATATCTGCTCTGTTTGTGATCCTCATTTAAGCTAAAGCTATCGAGGATCTTTTAAGAATAAAAGATATACTAAATTAAGTTTCTTGTATAGTGCACATTAATAATATGCATTATCTGATAAAGGCATCTAAATATATTCAAAATAATTTCCCCAGTCTTTGATATAATCAAATATAAGAAATTTATCAATTAGAAAGCCAATCATTTATTTGGCATAAGGTTCACTTGAATCTAAATATATTCAGATTCTTTGTGGTCATCCAAGATTCCACAGTTTCATATGCATCTAGCATAATTAGATCTTGTCCAACTTTATACTATAATTGCATACAAACATACAATAAACGACACAATGTCAAAAAGAAAAGAAAAAAACAAGTAAGGAGAATGAGACAAAAACTTACGTAAGAGAGAGATAATGATTTACAATAACAATTCAGGAAACTCTACACACGTACCTGAAGCACCTCCAATGCCTTCTTTGATTCTCCTTGCTGGAATCCAGAAATGTAATTACATAAAATGCAAACTAAGTTATTCATTAGAAATGTTTTAGGGCTTACTCCTTGATCTCATTAACTAGAGAACTTTGAGATTGTCTCCACTGAAATACCCTTTCTCTTTTTCTCCTAAGGGTTATATTTCTCCTTGACAATTATGCACTCTTACTAACTTATTAAATCCATCCTCTCCTAATAATTAACTGTCCTTAAATCCTCTCCTAATAATTAACTATCAAAATGCATTTGGTTCCCATTGAGCTTCCAAAACAAGAAAAGAAAGGAAAAGATAAAAAAAAACATCCAACTCAAGGTTAACAATAAAACCTAAAGCAAAAGAAACTAATAGAAAGTTAGTTTGAAACTTTTTGGGTAGCCTAAATATAAAGTAATTTTGTCGGCTGTTTTACTAAAAGATGAAGATGTAATTTTAATGGCATCTAAGAGAATATTCCAAAATCCAGCTCTTAAGGCGTCACATTTAAATTTTTGAAGTATACAATATATAAATCGAATGAACAAGATAACATTAAAAGCACTCAATCACAATTCTAGAGTACCTGAATATAATTGTTGACGAAAATTTGATACAGACCTTTGATATTAACAAAAACTACCAAGCTCCTCAACCCAACCATAAAGTGATTGGTTGACTTTTTTCTTATAGATGAAGATGTAATTTTAATGCAACTCAGAGAATATTCCCAAATCCAGCTCTTAAGGCGTCGTATTTTACGTTTGTAAGTGTACAATAAATAAATCAAATGAGCAGGACAATATTCAAAGCAATCCATCATAATTTTAGAGTACCTGAATATAATGGTCGATGAGAATTTCACATAGACCTTCGACACTAGCAAAAAATACCAGCTCCTCAATCTCACCTTCAAGTGATTCAATGACATTTTTTCTAAAAGATGAAGATTTAATTTTAATGGCATGTCAGAGAATATTCTCAAATCAAGCTCTTAAGATGTAACATTTCAGGTTTTGAAGTATACAATAAATAAATCAAATAAGAAGGATAACATTAGAAGTATTCCACCAGAGTTCTAAAGTACCTAAATATAATAGTGGATGACAATTTCATAAAGACCCATGAGACCAGCAAAAACTAACAAGCTCCTCAACCCAACCATAAAGTGATTGGTTGACTTTTTTTTCTAAAAGTTGAAGATGTAATTTTAATGGCATCTCAGAGAATATTCCTAAATCCGGCTCTTAAGGCGTCACATTTCAAGTTTGACAGTTAAAAATAAATAAAACAAATAAGAAGCATAACATTAAAAGCATTCCATCACATTTCGAGAGTAGGCAACAATTTCATATAGACCTTTGAGACTAGCAAAAAATACCAGCTCCTCAACCTAACGATAAAGTGATTAGTTGACTTTTTTCTTAAAGATGAAGATGTAATTTTAATTCAACTTATAGAATATTTCCAAATCCAACTCTTAAGGCGTCATATTTTAGGTTTGAAAGTATATAATAAATAAATGAAATGAGCAAGATAACATTCAAAGAATTCTATCACAATTCTAGAGTACTCTTAATAAAATGGTGGATGACAATTTCATATAGATCTTGGACACTAGCAAAACACAACACTATCATAAAGTGATTTGTTGACTTTTTTCTAAAAGATGAAGATGTAATTTTAATAGCCTCTTAAAAAATATTCCCCAATCCAACTTTTAAGGCGTCACATTTTAAGTTTGGAAGTATACAATAAATAAATCAAATGAGCATGATAACAGTACAAGCATTCCATAACAATTCTAGAGTACGTGAAGATAATGGTGAAAAAAAATTTGATATAGACCTTTGAGACTAGCAAAAAATATCAGCTCCTCAACCTAACAATCAATTTATTGGTTGACTTTTTTCTTAAAGATAAAGATGTAATTTTAAAGCATCTCAAAGAATATTCCCAAATCTAGCTCTTAAGGCATCATATTTTATGTTTGAAAGTATACAATAAATAAAACAACTATGAAGGATCACATTAAAAGCATTCCGTCACAATTCTAAAGTACCTGAATATAATAGTGGACGACAATTTCATACAAACCTTTAGGACTAGCAAAAATTACAAAACTCCACAACCCAACAATAAAGTGATTAGTTGACTTTTTTACTAAAAGATGAAGATGTAATTTTAATGGCATCTCAAAGAATATTTCTAAATCAAGCTCTTAAGGCATCACATTTTGGGTTTCAAAGTATATAATAAATAAATAAAATGAGCATGATAACATTAGAAGCATTCGATCACAATTCTAGAGTACCTTAATATAATGGTGGATGACAATTTCATACAAATCTTTTAGACTAGCAAAAAATACTAGCTACTCAACCCTACCATCAAGTAAGTGGTTGAATTTTTTGCTAAAAGATGAAAATGTAATTTTAATGGCATCTAAGAGAATATTCCCAAGCTCTTAAGGCGTCACATTTCAAGTTTGAAAGTACACAATAAAAAAATGAAATGAGCAGGATAACGTTAAAAGCATTAAATCATAATTCTAGAGTATCTGAACATAATGGTGGACGACCATTTCATACAGACCTTTGAGACTAGCAAAAATTACTAGCTCTTCAACCTAACCATAAATTGATTTGTTGACTTTTTTCCAAAAGATAAAGATGTAATTTTATGGAATCTTAGAGAATATTCTGAAATCAAGCTCTTACGGCGTCACATTTCAAGTTTGGAAGTATACAATAATTAAATCAACTGAGCAGGATAACATTGAAAGCATTCCGTCATAATTCTAGAGTAGCTGAATATAACAGTGGATGACAATTTTAGACAGACCTTTAAGACTAGCAAAAACTACCAAGCTCTTCAACCCACCAATACAGTTATTGGTTGAATTTTTTATAATAGATGAAGATGTAATTTTAATGGCATCTCAAAGAATATTTCTAAATCACGTTTTTAAGGCGTCACATTTCAGGTTTGAAAGTATATAACAAATAAATAAAATGAGTAGGATAACATTAAAGCATTCCATCACAATTCTAGAGAACTCGAATATAATGGTGGAAGATATTTTTATACAGAACTTTGAGACTAGCCACAAATACTAGCCCCTCAAGCCAACCATAAAGTGATTTGTTGACTTTTTTCTAAAAGACGAAAACGTAATTTTAATGGCATCTTAGAAAATATTCTCCAATCAAGTTCTTAAGGAGTCACATTTAACGTTTGAAAGTATACATTAAATAAATCAAATGAAAAGCATTCAATCACAATTCTAAAGTACCAGAATAAAATGGTGGAAGACAATTTCATATAGACCTTTGAGACTCGCAAAAAAACTAGCGAGCTCCTCAACCCAACTATAAAGTGATTTGTTGACTTTTTTTTAAAAGATAAAGATGTAGTTTTAATGTCATCTCAAAGAATATAACCAAATCCAGCTCTTAAGAGGTCACATTTCAAGTTTAGATCTATACAATAAAATAAATTAAATAAGCAAGATAACATTAAAAGCATTCCATCAAAATTCTAGAGTACTTTAATGTAATAGTGGATGACAATTTTATACAGACCTTTAAGACTAGCAAAAACTACCTAGCTACTCAACACAACCATAAAGTTATTGGTTGACTTTTTTACTAAAAGATGAAAATGAAATTTTAATTGCATTCATAGAATATTTCTAAATTAGGTTCTTAAGGCGTTACATTTCATGTTTGAAAGTACAAAATAAATAAATGAAATGAGTAGGGTAACATTAGAAGCATTCCATCACAATTCTAGAGTACCTCAATATAATGATGGCTGACAATTTCATGTAGATCTTTGAGACTTGCAAAAACTACCAGCTCCTCAACCTAACCATAAAATGACTCGTTTACTCTTTTCTAAATGATTAAGATTTAATTTTAATGGCATCTTAGAGAATATTCCCAAATCCAGCTCTTATGGCGTTACATTTAAAGTTTCGATATATACAATAAATAAATCAAATGAGCAGGATAATATTAAAAGCATTTCATCACAATTCTAGAGTATCTGAATATAAAGGTTGACGACAAGTTCATGCACACCTTTGAGATTAGCAAAAATACCAGCTCCTCAACCCAACCATAAAGTGATTGGTTGACTTTTTTGTAAAAGATGAAGATTTAATTTTAATGGCATCTCAAAAAATATTTCCTAATCAAGTTCTTAAGGCATCACAATTCACGTTTGGAAGTATACAATAAATAAATAAAATGAGCAGGATAACATTAAAGCATTCAATTACAATTCTAGAGTACCTGAACACAATGGTGGACGACAATTTTATTCAAACCTTTGAGACTAGCAAAAACTACCAAGCTCATCAACCAAACCATAAAATGATTTGTTGACTTTTTTCTAAAAGGTAAAGATGTAGTTTCATTGGCATCTTAGAGAATATATTAAATCGAGCTCTTAAGGCGTCACATTTCATGTTTAGAAGTATACAATAAATAAATCAAATGAGCAGGATAATATTAAAAGTATTTCATCACAATTCTAGAGTACCATAATATACTGGTGGACGACAATTTCAAACAGACCTTTGACAATAGCAAACTCCTTAACCCAGCCATAAAATGATTGGTTGACTTTTTTGGTAAAAGATAAAGATGTAATTTTAATGGCATCTCAGTGAATATTATTAAATTGAGCTCGTAAGGCGTCACATTTCATGTTTGGAAGTATACAATAAATAAATCAAATGAGCAGGATAATATTAAAAGTATTTCATCACAATTCTAGAGTATCAGAGTATAATGGTGGATGAGAATTTCGTATAGATCTTTGAGACTTGCAAAAAAAAGATCACTTCCACAACCCAAGCATAAAGTGATTAGTTGATTTTTTTGTAAAAGATGAAGATGTAATTTTAAAGGCATCTCAGAAAATATTCTCTAATCAAGTTCTTAAGGAGTCACATTTCACGTTTGGAAGTATACAATAAATAAATCAAATGAGCAAGATAACATTAAAATCATTGAAACACAATTCGAGAGTACCTGAATATAATGGTGGACGATAATTTCATACAAACCTTTGACATTAGCAAAAACAACTAAGCTCCTCAACCCAATCACAAAGTGAATTGTTGACTTTTTTGGGAAATGATGAAGATGTAATTTTAAGGGCATCTTAGAGAATATTTCTAAATCAAGCTCTTAAGGAGTTACATTTCAGGTTTAAAAGTATATAATAAATAAATAAAATAAGCAGGATAACATTCATTCAATTCTAGAGTACATGAATATAATGGTGGAAGACAATTTCATACAGATTTTTGAGACTAGCAAAAACAACCCAGCTTCTCAACCAAACCATAAAGTGACTTTTTCAATTTTTTTTGTAAAAGATGAAGAAGTAATATCAATGACATCTCAGAAATATTCTCTAATCAAGTTCTTAAGGTGTCACATTTCACGTTTGAAAGTATACAATAAATAAATCAAATGAGCAAGATAACATTAAAAGCATTTAATCACAATTTGAGATTACCTGAATATAATTGTGGACGATAATTTCATACAAACCTTTGACATTAGCAAAAATAACCCAACTCCTCAACCCAACCACAAAGTGAATGGTTGACTTTTTTGGGAAAAGATGAAGATCTAATTTTAAGGGCATCTTAGAGAATATTTCTAAATCAAGCTCTTAGGGCGTTACATTTCAGGTTTAAAAGTATATAATAAATAAATAAAATAAGCACGATAACATTCATTCAATTCTAGAGTATCTGAATATAATGGTGGATGACAATTTTATACAAACCTTTGACACTAGCTAAAACAACCCAACTCCTCAACCCAACCACAAAGTGAATGATTGACTTTTTTGGGAAAAGATGAAGATGTAATTTTAATGGCATCTCATAAAATATTCCCTAATTAAGTTCTTAAGGCATCACATTTCACGTTTGAAAGTATACAATAAATAAATCAAATAAGCAAGATAACATTAAAAGCATTCAATCACCATTTTAAAGTACCTGAACAAAATGGTGGATGACAATTTTGTACAAACCTTTGAGACTAGCAAAAGCTACCGAGCTCCTGAACCAGCCAATAAAGTGATGGCTTGACTTTTTATTAAAGATGAAGATGTAATTTTAATGAATGTCAGAGAATATTCCCAAATCCAGCTCTTAAGGCGTCATATATTAGATGTGGAAGTATACAATAAATAAAACAACTAAGCAGGATAACATTGAAAGCATTCCGTCATAATTCTATAGTACCTGTCTACAATAGTGGACAACAAGTTCATACACACTTTTAAGACTAGCAAAAAATACCAAGCTCCTTAACCCAACCATAAAGTGATTGGTTGACTTTTTTACTACAAGGAGAAGATGTAATTTTAATGGCATCTGAGAGAATATTTCTGAATAAAGCTCTTAAGGCGTCAAATTTCACGTTTGGAAGTATACAATAAATAAATCAAATGAGCAAGATAACATTAGAAGCATTCAATCACAATTTTAATGTACCTGAACATAATGGTGGACGATAATTTTGTTCAAACCTTTGAGACCAGCAAAAGCAACCGAGCTCCTGAACCAACCAATAAGGTGATGGATTGACTTTTTCTCAAAGATGAAGATGTAATTTTAATGAATGTCATAGAATATTCCCAAATCCATCTCTTAAGTTGTCATATATAAGATGTGGAAGTATACAATAAATAAATCAACTGAGCAGGATAACATTGAAAGAATTCCGTCAAAATTCTAGAGTAGCTTAATATAATAGTGGACAAAAATTTCATACACACTTTTAAGACTAGCAAAAACAACATAGCTCCTCAACCCAACCATCAAGTTATTGGTTGACTTTTTTACTACAAGGAGAAGATGTAATTTTAATGGCATCTAAGAAAAAATTACCTAATTAAGTTCTTAAGGCGTCACATTTCGGGTTTGAAAGTATACAATAAATAAATCAAATGAGCAAGATAACATTAAAAGCATTCAATCACAATTTTAAAGTACTTGAACATAATGGTGGACGACAATTTAGTACAAACCTTTGAGACCAGGAAAAGCTACCGAGTTCCTGAACCAACCAATAAGGTGATGGCTTGACTTTTTCTTAAAGATGAATATGTATTTTTAATGAATGTCAGAGAACATTCCCAAATCCAGCTCTTAAGGCGTAATATTTTAGATGTGGAAGTTTACAATAAAGAATTTAACTGAGTAGGATAACATTGAAAGAATTCCATCATATCTCTAGAGTAGCTGAATATAATACTGGACAACAATTTCATACACACTTTTAAGACTAGTAAAAAATACCAAGCTCCTTAACCCAACAATAAAGTGATTGGTTGACTTTTTTACTACAATGAGAATATGTAGTTTTATTAGAATCTCAAAGAATATTTCTGAATAAAGCTCTTAAGTCGTCACATTTCACATTTGAAAGTATACAATAAATAAATTAAAATAAGCAAGATAACATTAAAAGCATTAAATCACAATTTTAAAGTACCTGAACATAATGGTGGACGACAATTTTGTGCAAATCTTTGAGACCAGCAAAAGCTACTGAGCTCCTCAACAAACCAATAAGGTGATGGCTTGACTTTTTCTTAAAGATGAAGATGTAATTTTAATGAATGTCATAGAATTATCTCAAATCCAGCTCTTAAGTCATCATATATAAGATGTGCAAGTATACAATAAATAAATCAACTTAGCAGGACAACATTGAAAGCATTTCGTCCTAATTCTAGAGTAGCTTAATATAATAGTGGAAAAAAAATTTCATACACACTTTTAAGACTAGAAAAACAACATAGCTCCTCAACTCAACCATAAAGTGATTGGTTGACTTTTTTACTACAAGGAGAAGATGTAATTTTAATGGCATCTCAAAAAATATTACCTAATTAAGTTCTTAAGGCGTCACATTTCAAGTTTCAAAGTGTACAATAAATAAATCAAATGAGCAAGATAACATTAAAATCATTAAATCACAATTTTAAAGTACCTGAACATAATGGTGGACAAAAGTTTTGAACAAACCTTTGAGACCAGCAAAAGCTACCGAGCTCCTCTACCAACCAATAAGGTGATGTCTTGACTTTTTCTTAAAGATTAAGATGTAGTTTTAATGAATGTCATAGAATATTCTAAAATCTAGCTTTTAAGTCGTCATATATAAGATGTGGAAGTATACAATAAATAATTCAACTGAGCAGGATAACATTGAAAGAATTTCATCATAATTCTTGAGAAGCTAAATATAATAGTGGACAAAAGTTTCATACACACTTTTAAGACTAGAAAAAATAACATAGCTCCCCAACCCAACCATAAAGTTATTTGTTGACTTTTTTACTACAAGGAGAAGATGTAATTTTAATGGCATCTGAGAAAATCTTACCTAATTAAGTTCTTAAGGCGTCACATTTCAGGTTTGAAAGTATACAACAAATAAATCAAATGAGCAAGATAACATTAAAAGCATTCAATCACAATTTTAAAGTACTTAAACATAATGGTGGACGACAATTTTGTACAAACCTGAGACCAACAAAAGCTACCGAGCTCCTCAACCAACCAATAAGGTGATGGCTTGACTTTTTCTTAAAGATAAAGATGTAGTTTTAATGAATGTCATAGAATATTCCCAAATCCAGCTATTAAGTCGTCATATATATGATGTGGAAGTATACAATAAATAAATCAACATAGCAGGATAACATTGAAAGCATTCCGTCATAATTCTAGAGTAGCTGAATATAATAGTGGACAAAAATTTCATATACACTTTTAAGACTAGCAAAAACAACATAGCTCCTCAACCCAACCATAAATTGATTGGTTGACTTTTTTACTACAAGGAGAAGATGTAATTTTAATGGCATCTCAGAAAATATTACCTAATTAAGTTCTTAAGGCGTCACATTTCAAGTTTGAAATTATACAATAAATAAATCAAATGAGCAAGATAACATCAAAAGCATTCAATCACAGTTTTAAAGTACCTGAACATAATGGTGGACGGCAATTTTATACAAACGTTTGAGACTAGCAAAAGCTACCGAGCTCCTGAACAACGAATAAAGTGATGGCTTGACTTTTTCTTAAAGATGAAGATGTATTTTTAATGAATGTCGGAGAATATTCCCAAATCCAGCTCTTAAGGCATCATATTTTAGATGTAGAAGTATGCAATAAATAATTCAACTGAGCAGGATAACATTAAAAGCATTCTGTCATAATTCTAGAGAACCTGAACCATAAAGTGATTGATTGACTTTTTTACTACAATGAGAATATGTAATTTTAATAGAATCTCAGAGAATATTTCTGAATAAAGCTCTTAACGCATCATATTTCACGTTAGGAAGTAAACAATAAATAAATCAAATGAGCAAGATAACATTAAAAGCATTCAATCAACATTTTGAAGTACCTGAACATAATGGTGGATGACAATTTTGTACAAACCTTTGAGACCAGCAAAGGCTACTGAACTCCTCAACAAACCAATAAGGTGATGGCTTGACTTTTTCTTAAAGATGAAGATGTAATTTTAATGATTGTCATAGAATATTCCCAAATCCAACTCTTAAGTCGTCATATATAAGATGTGGAAGTATACAATAAATAAATCAACTGAGTAGCATAACATTGAAAGCATTCCGTCATAATTCTAGAGTAGCTGAATATAATGGTGGACAAAAATTTCATACACACTTTTAAGACTAGGAAAAAGAACATAGCTCCTCAACCCAACCATAAATTTATTGGTTGACTTTTTTACTACAAGGAGAAGATGTAATTTTAATGGCATCTAAGAAAATATTACCTAATTAAGTTCTTACGGCGTCACATTTCAGGTTTGAAAGTATACAATAAATAAATGAAATGAGCAAGATAACATTAAAAGCATTCAATCACAATTTTAAAGTACCTGAACAATGGTGGCGACAATTTTGTACAAACCTTTGAGACCAACAAAAGCTACCGAGCTCCTGAACAACGAATAAAGTGATGGCTTGACTTTTTCTTAAAGATGAAGATGTATTTGAAATGAATGTCAGAGAATATTCCCAAATCCAGCTCTTAAGGGAGTCAAATATAAGATGTGGAAGTATACAATTAATAAATCAACATAGCACGATAACATTGAAAGCATTTTTTTCATAATTCTAGAGTAGCTGGATATAATAGTGGACAAAAATTTCATACACACTTTTAAGACTAGGAAAAACAACATAGCTCCTCAACCCAACCATAAAGTTATTGGTTGACTTTTTTACTACAAGGAGAAGATGTAATTTTAATGGTATCTCAGAAAATATTACCTAATTAAGTTCTTAAGGCGTCACATTTCAGGTTTAAAAGTATACAACAAATAAATCAAATGAGCAAGATAACATTAAAATCATTCAATCACAATTTTAAAGTACCTGAACATAATGGTGGACGGCAATTTTGTACAATTCTTTGAGACTGGCAAAAGCTACCGAGCTCCTCAACCAACCAATAAGGTGATGGCTTGACTTTTCTTCAAGCTGAAGATGTAGTTTTAATGAATGTCATAGAATATTCCCAAATCCAGCTTTTAAGTCGTCATATATAAGATATGGAAGTATACAAAAAATAAATCAACTTAGCAGGATAACATTGAAAGCATTCCATCATAATTCTAGAGTAGCTGAATATAATAGTGGACAAAAACTTCATACACACTTTTCAGACTAGCAAAAACAACATAGCTCCTCAACCCAACCATAAAGTGATTGGTTTACTTTTTTACTATAAGGAGAAGATGTAATTTTAATGACATCTAAGAAAATATTACCTAACTAAGTTCTTAAGGTGTAACATTTCAGGTTTGAAAGTATACAACAAATAAATCAAATGAGCAAGATAACATTAAAAGTATTCAATCACAATTTTAAAGTACCTGAACAAAATGGTGGACGATAATTTTGTACAAACCTTTGAGACCAACAAAAGATACCGAGCTCCTGAACAACGAATAAAGTGATGGCTTGACTTTTTCTTAAAGATGAAGATGTATTTTTAATGAATGTCAGAGAATATTCCCAAATCCAGCTCTTAAGACTAGCAATAAATTTCATACACACTTTTAAGACTAGCAAAAAATATCAAGCTCCTTAACTCAACCATAAAGTGATTGGTTGACTTTTTTACTACAACGAGAAGATGTAATTTTAATGGCATCTCAGAAAATATTACGTCACTAAGTTCTTAAGGCGTCACATTTCAGGTTTGAAAGTATACAACAAATAAATAAAATGAGCAAGATAACATTGAAAGATTCAATCACAATTTTAAAGTACCTGAACAAAATGGTGGACGACAATTTTGTACAAACCTTTGAGACCAACAAAAGCTACCGAGCTCCTCAACCAACCAATAAGGTGATGGCTTGACTTTTTCTTAAAGATGAAGATGTAATTTTAATGAATGTCATAGAATATTCCCAAATCCAGCTCTTAAGTCGTCATATATAAGATGTGGAAGTATACAATAAATAAATCAACTGAGCAGGATAACATTGAAAGCATTCCGTCATAATTCTAGAGTAGCTGAATATAATAGTGGACAAAAATTTCATACACACTTTTAAGACTAGCAAAAACAACATAGCTCCTCAACCCAACCATAAAGTGATTGGTTGACTTTTTTACTACAAGGAGAAGATGTAATTTTAATGGCATCTCAGAAAATAATACCTAATTAAGTTCTTAAGGCGTCACATTTCATGTTTAAAAGTATACAATAAATAAATCAAATGAGCAAAATAAATCAAAGCCGATCCATGTATCTTTTTCTGCATTTTTGAAGGGTCTCAGGTTTGATATACCTATGGTTCTTATCATTTGGTATCACATCTTTGACTCTTTTACTCTAGTGTCTATCTTTATTTAGGCTTTCTTATTTTTACTCTTTTTTTTGTATTTTCTATCTTCTTATTTTTATTTAAAGAAAATAAAAAACAATTGTATAAAAACATGTGAAAAAAATAGTCTGCAGAAAAAGGAAAAAGCACAAGCAAATAAAAGTGAAAAAAAATGATTTTTGCTTATTGTCTTTGTTGCTACTATTATAAAAAAATCTTGTTAATTTAAATAGTTCTTACGATAATTCGTTATCAATATTTGTTTCAAAGTTACTTCTTCAAATTTATGTAACTTCAAAACTATTTATTGACATTCTTGCTCTTACATCATTAGAACAATACATCATTATTATCATTCATCATTATAGATACATTTTCTTTGGATCCTATTATTTCTTTCAAAATAGTTTGACTTTGACGATCTTGGAAGTTTGAATTTTTTCTTAAAGGATTGATCTTGATTGTTTTTACTTACTAAATATTTCTCCTAAATTGGGTTCTTAGATAAAGAACTAAAAGAGAAAATTGAGAGAAAAAAGGCAAGAGTGTGAGACTATTTTATAAAACTCATTAATTAAGAGAAATACAAGTGTGAGAGACATTGATTGAGTGCAAACACGTAAGGGAGTGAGTGACATCCATTTATTTCTTTATTTATTCGCTAACATTTTCTTTTATTTCTTATATTCAGAATTGAGTATGGATGAAAGTCGAAATATTGTTGATCTAGAGGCATATGCAAAAGCTATACAAGGACAAATAAAAAAAAATTAAATGAGATTGAATATGTTAGAGGCTCAAATTAGTAGCCTTGCATAAGGAAATAATAAAGAGAAAGAGCAAGATGTTAAGTCTGAGAATGAGAGCAACAGTTACAAAAAGCTATCCTAGAAACAACTGAGAATATGGCAACCTAAGTAACATCAAGATGGCGATTCCTTCTTTTCATGATAAAAGTGATCCCGAATTATATTTGGAATGGGTAAGAAAGGTTGATCACATATATGACTGTAACAACTATACCGAGGAAAACAAATCAAGTTGGCCTCAACGAAATTCATGGACTATGCAAGTACTTGGTGGGATCGACTAGTGAGAACTCGATGAAGGCACGACGAAATACCTGTTTCCACGTGAGAGGAAATGAAAACATTTATCGTAAGAGATTTGTTCCTAGTTATTGTCATCGAGATCTTTGTAGGAAATTGCAAGAACTAAAACAAAGTTCAAATAGTATGGAAGATTATTAGAAATAGATAGAATCAACCATGATGAAAGCCAACATAGAGGTAGAAGAGGAAGCAACCATGGCACGTTTTATTAGAGGATTGAATAGAGAAATTTATAACATAATGGATATGCAGTACTATGTGGACATAGAGGAATTATTACACAAGTCAATCAAAGGTCGAACAACAATTGAAATCAAAGGGAAATTCAAGGGTGGATCTTTCTCAAACTCAAATTGGAAATCGACTTAGAGGCACGAGAAACAAACTATAAAGCCTAAGGTAGATTTAAAGGGAAAGATAACAACTACCTCAAATAATGCTTCTATAAAAGGTACGGCTAAAGCTACTCCAACAACTAGAGCTCGAGAAATTAAATGCTTTTTTCATCAAGGATTCGGCTACTATGCTTCAAATTGTCCGAATAAAAGAACAATGCTGATACGTGACAATGGAGATGTTGAAAGTGAGAACTCAAGTGATGGCGAGATGCCCCCACTAGAAGATTGTAGCAATGTGGAGGTAGAGGAACCCGTGAGAGGTGAACTCTTAGTCACTAGACGTGTGCTCAACGTTCAAGCCAAGGACGATAGAGATAAAGTACAAAGAGAACATATATTTCATACTAGATGCCACGTGAATAACAAGGTATGTAGTTTGATAATTGATAGTGGAAGTTGCACTAATGTTGCTATTACTTTGTTAGTAGATAAGTTGGGAATGGAAACAAAAAAGCATCCAAATCTGAACAAGCTATAGTGGTAGAGCAATTGCGGTGAAGTCAAAGTTACTAAACGAGTGAAAATTGCTCTTTCAATTGGAAAATATCATGATGTGGTTCTTTGTGATTTGGTTTCTATGCAAACAATGCATATTTTATCAGGAAGACAATGAAAATTTAATTAAAAATTCAAGCATAATGGGTTCATGAATGAGTATAGCTTTGTTCAAGATGGTAAGACAATCATTCCCAAGCCACTTAAGTCGAGGGAAGCTAGTGAAGATTAAGAGAATAATAAGAGATTTCAAAATGTGAGAAAAGCTAATATGTGAGCAAAAGAACAAAAAAATGAGCGATAAGAGAAAATTAGAGCATGAGAGAAAACAAGAAGAGAGTGGAAAAAGGTAAAAAGAGAAAACAAAAGTGATAGATAAAACAAGAGAGGAGTGGAAAAATGAGTGGAATAACGAGAAAAAGTGAGGCGAAAAGTGTGATGTTAGCAAGGTAACAAGTAATTGTACTCTTGTACAAGGATATTTATCTTTCTACTAGCAACCTAAGTCCTTTGTTTCCAAGTGTTGTTTCTACTTTTTTGATAGAATTTGAAGATGTATTCCCCGAAGATGTTCCAAGTGGGTTAACTCCTTTAAGAGGAATCAAACACCAAATTGATTTTATGCCTGGTTGTTTCAACTCCCAGTAGACCGGCCTATCGAGCTAATCCTGAAGAAACAAAAGAAATACAAAAAAAAAGTGGACAAGTTAGTAGAGAAGTGTTTCGTGAGAGAGAGTCTTAGTCCAAGCTCGGTTCCTGTGATTTTAGTTCCAAAGAAAGATGAGAATTGGTGAATGTGTGTGGATTGTTGAGTTATCAACAAGATCACGATAAGATATCGACATCATAACCAAGGTTAGATGTAACGACCCGATTCTCGAACAACCGCTTGCTAGCTTTACCTCACTTACTTTACTTTACTTTACTTTTCTTTCTTACTTTACTTGCTCGGTGGCGACCCGAGAAACAGTCCGTTACTGCATTCTTACTTACTTACTTACTTACTTAGGTGGAACACTCATTACTTTAAAAATTTCTGAAAAACTATCTTTAGCTTGTAAAATAGCTTAAAAGGAAAACGTCCACTTGAAAAACATACATTCTTGTAAAGCTATGCTTTAAGTTCCACCTTTATCAAAAATACATAAGCATTCAATAACTTAAACGTACAGCGGAAGACAATTACTTTAACTTAGTAATACATTCAATTCAAAAGCTTTGAAATCCATCACACGAAGATAAGGGTATATATATCATTACATCTTCAAAACGTTCAAAACTTTCAAAACACTTTATATTCTAACTGTGTGTGCATTAGATCACTCCCCGTCGGTCGTTGCTCAATAAACGGTATAATTTGAACACTCCTCTGCTCTAACTTCTTGATCAATCATTAGCACCATTTCTTCCATTACATTCCCTACATTGCAAAGCCTAAACTATGAGCCTAAAGCTCAGTAAGAAACATAACTATAAAATGCAATGCATGAGTATGCTGTGTCGTTAAAAACAATGCATAATTTCATTCACGTTTCTTAGGTTCCATATTTTCTTATCTTTGGAAATATTATAGGATCTCAAGANATCTATAACTTCCTCTATATTGATCCATTCTTGATGATTAAGGTGTAAAAGTTTTCCTTAAGGAGTCTACTATAACTTTTTAGAAGACACTAAATTCAGAAAACTAACGTATGTTCACTTATGTGGAAAAAACAGATGGCATTCACTGTTTGAACAGTGATTAGGTCGACATAACTTTTAGGGGTCGACCTATGTCGACAAAACAAAGAGCATGCATTTCTGGAACTCAAGAATCGGTCGACATAACCTATATGTGTCGACCTAACTTAGCATAATGTGTCGACTGCTTATTCATGCGGTCGACCGAATCATTTACAGAGAGTTATTTTGTCGACCGGTCGATAATATGTCAACCGGTGCTCTCCCATTTTCCGTACACTAACTTGCAAAGTCCATAAATTTCTCTACATAACTCCGAATCGAGTGGTTCTAACTGCTATAAATTACTTTAAGAGTCTACTTTAACTCTTATCAAGGAATTAATCTTCAATTCGTGCTTAAAGTTGACCGAATCTCGAAAACCCTAACTTTGTTCATAATTGACTGATTTTCTAACAATCAACATGAAATCCTTCATTTTTATCCATCATTTCAACCAACACCATCCTATTATCCTTACTGAACTTTAAAGAAACTTAGAGGATAGAATAATACCTTGAACTTCAGCCTTCACGAATTTACTTGGGATTTTCTACTTCACCTCTCTTGAAATAACTCACTCACTCACTCAAGGACGCCTAAACTCACCCTTTTTCTTTCTCAACACCTCTCTTCTTTGACGAATCTCACTCTTCTTTGAGCTTAGAGAAACAAAACGGGAGAAAAATGGAAGAGAGTTCGTGGTTGGGAGAAGGCTATGGCAGCTCATGCCCTTTTATCTCTTAGTTAAACAAAATCAATCTTTCTTTTATGTCCACCAATCGGGTTTCTCCACGTTTCTGTTGACTTTTCAACTCAAATCGGGAATGTGTCGACCCAAAGTCAGTTGGGTCGACCCAAAGTGTTTCCCGAGAGTGACCTAAAGTCATTTGTGTCGACCGTTCATCCATGTGTCGACCCAAAGTATGCTAAATTACTATTTTGTGTCGACCGTTCGTCCATGTGTCGACCCAAAGTGTTTCCCAGAGAGCAACTTGTGTCGACCCTTTCTAAGTCCTGGGGTCAAACTAAACACACAATTGTGTCGACCCCACCTAATTCCTAGGGTCAACCTAAACACACAATTGTGTCGACCCCACCTAATTCCTGGGGTCGACCCAAACACACAATTGTGTCGACCCCACCAAATTCCTGGGGTCGACCGGCAGTTGAAACTTTCATAACTTTTGTTATACAGCTTATATTTCTATGATTCAAACATCATTCTTTTTATTATTGAATCTATTTTAACTTTTTAGAAGACATAAACTTTAAATTATGAGTTTAATATAATTAAAAATACTAAATACCGAACCTCGCTCAAAATCCATAATTCTATAGTCCGGTTTTGCTTCACCAACTTCAAATAAATATAACTTTCTCTAAGAATATTTAATAGAAATGATCTACCTATTGATATTTTTATCTAGCCGTCTACTACAACTTTGTAGAAGAACACTTTGCCATTTATGCTCTTCTAAGGCACGTTATGATTGAAACACAGAAACTACTTTTTTACCACCTTCCAACCCAACATATATTACCCACCATTGGATTCTAAGATCTATAACTTTCTCTATACCTTTCTAATTCAAGAAATTCTTATTGCTGTAGTTTCATCTACTAGTCTAGTAAATTTCATTAAAAGAAATCGACTCCATGTAATAACCCTAAAACCTCAGAATTGGGTAAACACAAAAATTGTTTCCAATTCGTCTCCATATTCATCTTTTCTTAGGACATTTCATTCCTTAAACATAAAAAATTATATTCAAAAAGTGGGGGTTACATTAGATGACATGCTTGATGAATTACATGGTTCATGTTTATTTTCAAAAATAGATTTAAAGAATGGATATTACCAAAAACGGATAACAGAAGAAGATGAATGGAAAAATGCTTTTAAAACTAAATATGGTCTCTATAATTAGTTAGTGATGCCTTTTGGATTATCTAATAGACAACCTCTTTTGAAACTAAGAGGATGAATGCATCAAGTACTTTTATGAGATTAATGAATCATGTGCTAAGAGCTTTTATCGGAAAAAAATTTATTGTATAGTTAGATGATATCTTGATATATAGCAAAACCTTAGATGCACATGTTGAACATTTAAATTTGGTTTTTATTGCTTTATGAGAAAATAAACTTTATGCTAACTTGAAGAAGTGCACTTTTTGGTGAGGACATCACAAAGAGCAAAGGAAAAAAAATAAATGTAACCGGAGCAAGCATGAAAGGAAAGATGATAGAAGATCGAGCAAAGAAGTTCGGTGAAAAACTAAACATATATATCCAAGAACTTCTCAATTGTGATGGCGTTATTTTTCCCAACAATATCAAAGTTAAATGCATGACATGCATTCAAATGCACATAGGACAAGATGACATTATTATAGATTAGACTATTATGTACTTATCATCTATGTTGCATGTCATATAAAAAGTAGGTGAAAAGTAGGTAGAAAAGTTGGTAAGAAAGTTGTTGAGAAAGTGCTTGATGTTGGAAGAAGAGAAATTAGGTGAGAAATGAGTCCTATAAATATGTACTAGATTTATAATTTCAGAGGAACTTGAGTTTTCTGAATCATATTGCGAGAGACTTCTCCTTTTCAACTTGTTGTTCGGTCTTTCATTGCAAGTCTAGCAACGTTGTTTCTGACTTATCAAACGGAATCCCTTCGTTTGTGGCATCTTTCCTATCCAAGGTTCCTAGTCGCGTTATTGTTTCGGGTGTTAAGCTCTTTCTAAGCTAAGGTTCAAACATCCTTCGAATTCGGGTCAAGGTTGCATTTCTATCTTTACTTTCTTTTATATTCTGCATTCGATCACTTGTCAATCTATATCAGTTAAGATCATATCATTTGGTATCAGAGCCGCTTGGCTATCTTGTTTAAAAAAAAAATGCCTTCTTATTGGATTTAAACCGAATCTGCCTTCGAGATTCAGGAAGTAAAAAAAAAATCCTCTTATTGGGTATAAACCAGAGCCATCTTCTAGTATTCGGTTTGAAAAAAAAAATCGAGAGGCTAGCTATTTGCATTACATCTGAAACCACAACATTTATTTATCATTTGATCCTAGCTTATTTTTTTTCTACTATCTTTGTCGTGTCTTATTGGTTAATCTGTGTTCATCTTTGTTCAATTCAATTATCGATATCCTTCACATTTCTTTTTTTCTTCCAATTGATAATTTGGTTTTGACGTGAAAAGACTCTTTGTTAGGTCGTTCAACTCTTGACATAATTGGAGCAAGTGAGGGGAAAAAGGCAAGAGAGGTGAGATTATTAGAGGATAAAAGCCAATTGACAAGTGTGAAACACGAGTGACAAATTAGAGTGAAAAACTTATCCGAGCGAAACACGTGAGGGAGTGTAGTGAGGTCCATCTTATTACATTTTTTTTCTCTAACATTTTCTTTCAGGTTTAACTTCTTACAAATGTCAAACTCGGACAACGGTGCCGCACCACAATGCAATGACAGCCTTCAATTTAACGTCTTGATGGGTGAAGTAAGAAAATTAATGAAAGACCAGTTTGACCGTCTCAATGAGCGGTTGAATAACGTTGAAAATGCTCAACAACAACATCGACAACCAAACAATCGAAATAGAAATTTCCCCCGAAGAGGAAGGTATGACTCTGTAGATAATATTCTTGATAGTGAAAATGACGTTTCGGATTATGATATTCGGAGGAATCAAAGAAATTCTAGAGAAGCTCCTAACCGGACGGATGATAACTTGAACAACATCAAGATGCAAATCCCTTCTTTCAAGGGAAAGAATGATCCAGATACATATTTTGAGTGGGAAAAGAAGGTTGAATTAATCTTTGATTGCACAGCTATTCAGAAGAAAAAAGGGTAAAACTCGCTGCTATTGAGTTTTCTGATTATGCTATTACTTGGTGGGATCAATTAACCTTAAGCAGCAGAAGAAATGGGGAGAGAGCTATTGATACGTGGGACGATATGAAATCTGCCATGAGGAGAAGATTTGTACCAAGCAGATATTATCGAGATCTATGGCAACGTCTACATAAACTTAAACAAGGTACAAAAAGCGTAGAAGAATACTTCCAAGAAATGGAGATAACCATGATTAGAGCAAATATAGAAGAAGACAGAAAAGCCACCATGGCTCGATTTTTGGAAGGACTCAATCCAGAAATACAAGATAAGATCGAGCTACAACATTACGTGGAGTTGGAAGATATGTTGCACATGGCAATTAAAATAGAACAACAACTGAAACGAAAGAGTGGCAATCATTCTTCTAGCTGGAAGCCTAATTACACGAAAAGAGAAGACAATCAAATTGCCAAAACAAGTCAAGATCACAAAGTGGGAACACCTAGTCTGGGAACCCAAGGTAAATTTGATCCATCTACATCTCGAAATCGTGATATCAAATGTTTTAAATGTCAGGGAAGGGGTCACATAACTAGCCAATGCCCTAACAAGAGGGTTATGGTAATACGAGATACTGGAGAAATCGAGACAGATGGTGATTCCAAAGTTGATAGCATTGACGAATTTAAAGAGGAATATGTTGTAGAAGGAGAGTTACTAGTTACACGGAGAGCTTTAAATGCTCAACCAAAAATAGTTGATGATGGAGTACAACGAGAGAACCTATTTCACACTAGATGCCATGTTCAAAATAAGGTATGTATTATGATAATTGATGGAGGAAGTATTACTAATGTAGCAAGTACTATTTTGGTGGACAAATTAGGCTTATCCACACTGAAGCATCCACGACCGTATAAGTTGCAATGATTCAACCAAAGTGGAGAAGTTAAAGTCAACAAACAAGTGTTTATCACTTTTTGTATAGGCAAGTACGAGGATGAAGTATTATGTGACGTGGTACCTATGGAAGCTGGCCACATTCTACTTGGGCGTCCTTGGCAATATGATCGACGAGTGATGCATGACGGGTACACAAATAAGTACTCATTTATATTCAACAAGAGGCCAATTAACCTTGTTCCTATGTCGCCAAGGGAAGTATATGAAGATCAGCTCAAACTTCAACAAAGTTATCAACAAAAGAAATCAAGCGAAAAAGAACAAAAGAGAGAAAAAGAGAGTGAAAAAATGAGATTGAGAGAGAAGAAGAAGAGAAGAAAGAAAGAGAGCAAAAGAAGAAAAAAGAAAAGAAAGAAGAAAAAACAAGAGAGATTGAAAAAAGAAATTTCTTTATAAAAGGAAGTAAAGTTAGTAGAGCGCACTCCGAGGGACAGTTCATGATACTCTTATTGCACAAATACACTACGATGTTTACTAACACTTCTAATCATGTTGTACCTAGTGTTGTCCAATCTCTTTTGCAGGATTTTCAAGACATCATAACAGAAGAAATACCACCGATTCGTGGCATCGAACATCAAATCGACTTGGTACCAGGAGCTACGTTGCCCAACCGACCTGCTTATCGTAGTAGCCCCGAAGAGACGAAAGAGCTACAACGACAAGTAGACAAACTTTTGGCTAAAGGCTACATTAGGGAGAGCCTCAGCCCTTGTGCAGTACCTATTTTGCTAGTCCCAAAGAAAGGAGGAGAATCAAGGATGTGCGTTTCTAGTAGAGCTATCAATAATATCACGGTAAAATATCGTTTCCCTATTCCTCGTTTAGATGATATGCTAGATGAATTGCATGGTGCATGCTTAATTTCAAAAATTGACTTGAAAAGTGGTTATCACCAAATTCGAATGAAAGAAGGCGATGAGTGGAAAACTGCGTTCAAAACAAAGCATGGATTATACGAGTGGTTAGTTATGCCATTTGGCTTGACAAACGCTCCTAGTACTTTCATGAGGTTGATGACTCATGTCTTATGTCCATTCATAGGTAAATTTGTTGTAGTATATTTTGATGATATATTAATTTACAGCAAGAGTATAAATGATCATATCTTACACTTGAAAGAAGTATTTTTAGTCCTTAGGAAAGAAAAATTATATGCTAACAAGAACACGTGCACTCTTTGCATAGATCATGTGGTGTTTTTGGGTTTTGTTGTTAGTCAACAAGGAGTACAGGTTTATCAAGAGCATGTTTTTATCGTCGTTTTGTTAAAGATTTCAGCCCCATTGCTGCACCACTCACCGAGGTGATAAAAAAGAATGTGGTGTTTAAGTGGACAAAAGTGTAGGAAGAAGCATTCCAAAAGATTAAGGAGAGGCTAACAAAGCCACTGTTATTGGCTTTACCTAATTTTGAGAAACCGTTTGAAGTTGAGTGTCATGCTTCAGGTGTAGGGATTGGAGCTGTTCTAATGCAAGATCACCGTCCAATTGCATATTTCAATGACAAGTTGGGAGGAGCGATGCTCAACTATCCCACATACGACAAGGAACTCTACGCATTGGTTAGAGCATTGGAAGCATGGCAACATTACTTATTGGCACGAGAGTTCATCATTCACACAGATCACGAGTCCCTCAAGTTTCTTAAAAATCAACACAAGCTCAACAAACGACATGCCAGATGGATGGAATTTATAGAGTCGTTTCCCTACGTCATCCATTACAAAAAAGGTAAGGAGAATGTGGTCGTTGATGCCCTTTCTCGTAGGTATGTTCTTATCTCCTCCTTAGGAGCTAAACTAATTGGATTTGAGTTTATAAAAGATGCATACCCTAATGATAATGATTTTGGAGAACTATATAGGGTTTGTGAAAAAACTAATTTTGGGGAATACTACAAGCATGATGGTTTTATTTTCAAGAAAGATAAATTATGTGTTCCTAATTGTTCGATTAGACAACTTTTAGTGAGGGAAGCACATGGAGGAGGTCTTATGGGGCATTTTGGGATAGCAAAGACCTTAGGTGTCATCCAAGAGCACTTTTACTGGCCACGTATAAAAAGGGATGTCGAAAGGATTTGTAACAAATGTGTTACGTGTAAACAAGCAAAGTCTAGAATCCAACCCAATGGCTTGTACATGCCGCTACCCATCCCTAATGCTCCCTGGATAGATATTTCAATGGATTTTGTACTAGGTTTGCCTCGAAGTAAGAGAGGTAATGATTCAATTTTTGTTGTGGTGGATAGATTTTCTAAAATGACACATTTTATTCCGTGCCACAAATCTGATGATGCGACCCATGTTGCCGATTTGTTTTTTCGAGAAATTGTTAGGATGCATGGGATTCCTAAAACCATCGTATCTGATAGAGATGCAAAATTTTTGAGTTATTTCTAGAAAACATTATTGGGTAAATTAGGCACCAAACTTCTATTCTCCACCACTTGTCACCCCACAAAAGTTGTCAATAGGACCTTATCGGCATTACTACGATCTATCATAAAGACAAACATTAAGAGTTTGGAAGAGTGTTTACCACATGCTGAATTTGCTTATAATCGCTCAGTTCATTCATCTACTAAGTTTTCAGCTTTTGAAATCATATATGGTTTTAATCCACTAACTCCTCTAGATTTATCTCATTTACCTGTTTCTCAGCGTGTTTGTTTTGATGGGAACAGGAAGGCAGAACTTGTTAAAAAGCTTCATGAGACTATAAGGCGCAATATTGAGAAACGAACTGAAAAATACGTGAAACACGCCAACAAGGGACGACGAAGTGTCACTTTTGAACCAGGAGATTGGGTGTGGCTACATTTTTGCAAGGAACGATTTCCAACAAAAATAAAATCTAAACTACTACCACGTGGAGATGGCCCTTTTCAAATTGTCGAGCGCATTAATGATAACGCTTACCGTTTAGATCTTCCAAGTGAGTATAATGTTAGTGCCACATTTAAAGTTTCTGATTTATCTCCTTTTGAAGCAGAAGATTTTAAGATAAATCTTTTTAAAGAAGGAGGGAATGATGAGGACATCACGAAGAGCAAAGGAAAAGAATTAAATGTAACTGGAGCAAGCATGGACGAAAAGATGACAGAAGATCGAGCAAAAAAGTTCGGTGAAAAACTAAACATATATATCCAAGAACTTCTCAATTGTGACAGCGTTATTGTTCCCGACAATATCAAAGTTAAATGCATGACATGCATTCAAGTGCACATGAGATAAGATGACATTATTATAGATTAGACTATTATGTACTTATCATCTATGTTGCATGTCATATAAAAAGTAGGTGAAAAGTAGGTAGAAAAGTTGGTAAGAAAGTTGCTGAGAAAGTGGTTGATGTTGGAAGAAGAGAAATTAGGTGAGAAATGAGTCCTATAAATATGTACTAGATTTATCATTTCAGAGGAACTTGAGTTTTGTGAATCATATTGTGAGAGACTTCTCCTTTTTAACTTGTTGTTCGGTCTTTCATTGCAAGTCTAGCAACGTTGTTTTTGACTTATCAAACGGAATCCCTTCGTTTATGGCGTCTTTCCTATCCAAGGTTCCTAGTCGCGTTATTGTTTCGGGTCTTAAGCTCTTTCTAAGCTAAGGTTCAAACGTCCGTCGACTTCGGGTCAAGGTTCCATTTCTATCTTTACTTTCTTTTATATTCCGCATTTGATCACTGATCAATCTATATCAGTTAAGATCATATCACTTTTTGCATGAATTTGGTAGTTTTTCTTGGTTTTGTTGTAGGATAAAAAGGAATTTTGATGCATCAAGAAAATGTCAAGCCGATTCAAGAATGGCCAAGACCAAAGAATGCAGGTGAGGTTGGGAATTCTATAGATTGGCAAGTTTTTATAGAAGATTTTTTCCAAGATTTTAGTACTATCGGGGCACCGTGAATGATGTTAAAAAGCATGCTGAATTTAAATGGACCGAAGTACATGAACAGGCTATCAACCTTATAAAAGATAAACTTACTAGTGCAGCATTACTTGTGTTACCTAATTTTGATAAATTATTTAAAATTGAATGTGATGCATTGGGAAAAAGGTATTGGTATTGTTTTGATGCAAGATTCCAAGCCAATTATTTACTTTAGTAAAAAAACTTAATGAAGCTACTTTAAATTATCCAGCATATGACAAAGAGTTGTATGCATTAGTGAGAACTCTACAAACATGCCAACATTATTTGTGGCCAAAAGAATTCATTATACATTATGACAATAAAAGAACATAAGAATAGATGAAAAGGCCATTAAAGTAAAATGGAAAAAGAATTCTATTACAGGTCAAGCTAGAGCAATTGCTTCTTCATGCATTGCCATCATGCTATAGATATGAACACAAGCACGCATTTTTTTGTCCTTGAGGCAAAGATACAAAGCATACTTAAGATCATAGAAAAACTCTTGTTATTTTCCTGCCCTTTCCCAAACTTGCATTGGAGACACCACAAGAGAGCATTGTCAACCACCTGGATATGATATCAAAATCACTAAGCCTTAGAAAACCTCTCAAGTTTCCACGAAAATAGAGCAAGTGGTCATAAAGTGACACTAAAAATTAGATGTCCTGTACTTCATTCAACTCTGCATGAATACGCAATAAAACATCATATGTAACTAGAAAAACATTTAATAAAAAGAAGCTCTATAACGTTCCAAAGACTTAACTGCAAGTTTTCAAAATTTATATCAAATAATAAATGGCAACCTGCTTGCCATATAAAGAAAGCAAAAAGTTACGAGTTCCAGGATCCCACTATGGAAGCGATGGAAAATATATTCCTAAGACCTAACTACACAACCTGCTTGGCATACAAAGAAAGCAGCATGTTATGAACTCAAGGATCTTCATTATGCGAGCCATGAACACAATGTTCTAAATATTTGAGGACTTTGTGGGTTTCATTCCTGAATAATAAAGTAAGATCAAATGAAAAAATTATAGTGAAAACATAACGTAAGTTTAAGGAGATAAATGACCAAGCTATCACTAACACTAGGCTTTTGTGTGTATATATATATCACAAAGTAGGAATGGATTCTATACCACAAAGGTGTATAAAACAAAGAAACCTTTGACACTAGCCTTTAGATTAATCTTACTTTGTATATCTGCTATCTTTGTGATCCTCATTTAAACTAAAGCTATCAAGGATCTTTTACGAATAAAATATATACTAAATTAAGTTTCTTGTATAGTGCACATTAATAATATGCATTATCTGATAAAGGCAGCTAAATATATTCAAAAGAATTTCCCCAGTCTTTTACATAATCAAATATAAGAAATATATCAATTAGAAAACCAGTCATTTATTTGGCATGAGGTTCACTTGAATCTAAATATATTCAGATTCTTTGTGGTCATCCAAGATTCCACAGTTTCATATGCATCTAGCATAATTAGATCTTGTCCAACTTTATACTACAATTGCATACAAACATACAATAAACGACACAATGTCAAAAAGAAAAGAAAAAAACAAGTAAGGAGAATGAGACAAAAACTTACGCAAGAGAGAGATAATGATTTACAATAACAATTCAGGAAACTCTACACACGTACCTGAAGCACCTCCAATGCCTTCTTTGATTCTCCTTGCTGGAATCCAGAAGTGTAATTACATAAAATGCAAACTAAGTTATTCAGAAGAAATGTTTTAGGGCTTACTCCTTGATCTCATTAACTAGAGAACTTTGAGATTGTCTCCACCGAAATACCCTTTCTCTTTTTCTCCTAAGGGTTATATTTCTCCTTGACAATTATGCACTCTTACTAACTAATTAAATCCATCCTCTCCTAATAATTAACTATCCTTAAATCCTCTCCTAATAATTAACTATCAAAATGCATTTGGTTCCCATTGAGCTTCCAAAACAAGAAAAGAAAGGAAAAGATAAAACAAAAAACATCCAACTCAAGGTTAACAATAAAACCTAAAGCAAAAAGAAACTAATAGAAAGTTAGTTTGAAACTTTGTGGGTAGCCTAAATATAAAGTAATTTTGTCGACTGTTTTACTAAAAGATGAAGATGTAATTTTAATGGCATCTAAGAGAATATTCCCAAATCCAGCTCTTAAGGCGTCACATTTAAATTTTTGAAGTATACAATATATAAATCGAATGAACAAGATAACATTAAAAGCACTCAATCACAATTCTAGAGTACCTGAATATAATTGTTGACAAAAATTTGATACAGACCTTTGATATTAACAAAAACTACCAAGCTCCTCAACCCAACCATAAAGTGATTGGTTGACTTTTTACTAAAAGATGAAGATGCCATTTTAATGGACTCTCAAGAATATTTCAAAATCCAATTCTTAAGGATTCACATTTTAAGTTTGGAAGTATATAATAAATAAATCAAATGAGCAGGATAAGATTAAAAGCATTCCATCACAATTCTAGAGTACCTGGATATAATGGTGGACAAAAATTTCATACAGATCTTTGAGACTAGCAAAAAATACAAGCTCCTCAACCCACCCATAAAGTGATTTGTTGACTTTTTTCTAAAAGATTAAGATGTAATTTAAATAGCATCTCAGAGAATATTCTCAAATCCAACTCTTAAGGCGTCACATTTAAAGTTTGGAAGTATACAATAAATAAACCAAATAAGCAGGATAACATTGAAAGCATTCTATCATAATTCTAGAGTACGTGAATATAATGGTCGACAACAATTTCATACAGATCTTTGAGACTAGCAAAAAAATTTTTCTAAAAGATGAAGATGTAAATTTAATGGCATGTTAGAGAATATTCCTAATTCAAGCTCTTAATACGTCACATTTCAGGTTTTGAAGTATACAATAAATAAATCAAATGATTAGGATAACATTAGAAGCATTCCACCAGAGTTCTAAAGTACCTAAATATAGTAGTAGACGACAATTTCATAGAGACACATGAGACTACCAAAAACTACCAAGCTCCTCACCCCAACCATAAAGTGATTGATTAGGCTGAGTACCTAAATTATAAGTTTATTGGTAGAAAAAAGACCCATCACAAATATAGAGTACCTGAATATAATGGTAGAAAAAAATTTCATACAGATCTTTGAGACTAGAAAAAATACCCTGCTCCTCAACCTAACCATAAAGTGATTGGTTGACTTTTTTCTTAAAGATGAAGATGTAATTTTAATGCAACTCAGAGAATATTCCCAAATCCAGCTCTTAAGGCGTCGTATTTTACGTTTGTAACTATACAATAAATAAATCAATTGAGCAGAATAATATTCAAAGCAATCCACAATTTTAGAGTACCTGAATATAATGGTCGATGAGAATTTCATATAAACCTTCGACACTAGCAAAAAATACCAGCTCCTCAATCTCACCTTCAAGTGATTCGATGACTTTTTTTCTAAAAGATGAAGATTTAATTTTAATGGCATGTCAGAGGATATTCCCAAATCAAGCTCTTAAGATGTAACATTTCAGGTTTTGAAGTATACAATAAATAAATCAAATAAGAAGGATAACATTAGAAGTATTCCACCAGAGTTCTAAAGTACCTAAATATAATAGTGGATGACAATTTCATAAAGACCCATGAGACCAGCAAAAACTAACAAGCTCCTCAACCCAACCATAAAGTGATTGGTTGACTTTTTTTTCTAAAAGTTGAAGATGTAATTTTAATGGCATCTCAGAGAATATTCCTAAATCCGGCTCTTAAGGCGTCACATTTCAAGTTTGACAGTTAAAAATAAATAAAACAAATAAGAAGCATAACATTAAAAGCATTCCATCACATTTCGAGAGTAGGCAACAATTTCATATAGACCTTTGAGACTAGCGAAAAATACCAGCTCCTCAACCTAACGATAAAGTGATTAGTTGACTTTTTTCTTAAAGATGAAGATGTAATTTTAATTCAACTTATAGAATATTTCCAAATCTAGCTCTTAAGGCGTCATATTTTAGGTTTGAAAGTATATAATAAATAAATGAAATGAGCAAGATAACATTCAAAGAATTCCATCACAATTCTAGAGTACTCTTAATAAAATGGTGGACGACAATTTCATATAGATCTTGGACACTACCAAAACATATCAGCTCCTCAACACTATCATAAAGTGATTTGTTGACTTTTTTAGCAGCCTCTTAGAAAATATTCCCCAATCCAACTTTTAAGGAGTCACATTTTAAGTTTGGAAGTATACAATAAATAAACCAGATGAGCAGGATAACAGTACAAGCATTCCATCACAATACTAGAGTACGTGAAGATAATGGTGAAAAAAATTTGATATAGACCTTTGAGACTAGCAAAAAATACCAGCTCCTCAACCTAACAATCAATTTATTGGTTGACTTTTTTCTTAAAGATAAAGATGTAATTTTAAAGCATCTCAAAGAATATTCCCAAATTCAGCTCTTAAGGCATCATATTTTTTGTTTAAAAGTATACAATAAATAAAACAACTATGAAGGATCACATTAAAAGACTTCCGTCACAATTCTAAAGTACCTGAATATAATAGTGGACGACAATTTCACACAAACCTTTAAGACTAGCAAAACTACCAAGCTTCTCAACCCAACAATAAAGTGATTAGTTGACTTTTTTACTAAAAGATGAAGATTGAATTTTAATGGCATCTCAAAGAATTTTTCTAATTCAAGCTCTTAAGGCGTCACATTTTTGGTTTGAAAGTATAAAATAAATAAATAAAATGAGCATGATAACATTAAAAGCATTCGATCACAATTCTAGAGTACCTTAATATAATGGTGGACGAAAATTTCATACAAATCTTTTAGACTAGCAAAAAATACTAGCTCCTCAACCCTACCATCAAGTAAGTGGTTGACTTTTTACTAAAAGATGAAAATTTAATTTTAATGGCATCTAAGAGAATATTCCCAAGCTCATAAGGCATCACATTTCAAGTTTGAAAGTACAAACTAAAAAAATGAAATGAGCAGGATAACGTTAAAAGCATTCAATCATAATTCTAGAGTACCTGAACATAATGGTGGACGGCAATTTCATACAGACCTTTGAGACTAGCAAAAATTACTAGCTCTTCAACCTAACCATAAATTGATTTGTTGACTTTTTTCCAAAAGTTAAAGATGTAATTTTATGGAATCTTAGAGAATATTCCGAAATCAAGCTCTTAAGGTGTCACATTTCAAGTTTGGAAGTATACAATAATTAAATCAACTGAGCAGGATAACATTGAAAGCATTCCGTCATAATTCTAGAGTAGATGAATATAACAGTGGATGACAATTTTAGACAGACCTTTAAGACTAGCAAAAACTACCAAGCTCTTCAACCCACCAATAAAGTTATTGGTTGAATTTTTTAATAAAAGATGAAGATGTAATTTTAATGGCATCTCAAAGAATATTTCTAAATCACGTTTTTAAGGCGTCACATTTCAGGTTTGAAAGTATATAACAAATAAATAAAATGAGTAGGATAACATTAAAGCATTCCATCACAATTCTAGAGAACTCGAATATAATGGTGGAAGATATTTTTATACAGATCTTTGAGACTAGCCACAAATACTAGCTCCTCAAGCCAACCATAAAGTGATTTGTTGACTTTTTTCTAAAAGACAAAAATGTAATTTTAATGGCATCTTAGAAAATATTCTCTAATCAAGTTCTTAAGGAGTCACATTTCACGTTTGAAAGTATACATTAAATAAATCAAATGAAAAGCATTCAATCACAATTCTAAAGTACCAGAATAAAATGGTTGAAGAAAATTTCATATAGACCTTTGAGACTCGCAAAAAAACTAGCGAGCTCCTCAACCCAACTATAAAGTGATTTGTTGACTCTTGTTTTTTTAAAAGATAAAGATGTAGTTTTAATGTCATCTCAAAGAATATAACCAAATCCAGCTCTTAAGAGGTCACATTTCAAGTTTAGATCTATACAATAAAATAAATTAAATAAGCAAGATAACATTAAAAGCATTCCATCAAAATTCTAGAGTACTTTAATGTAATAGTGGATGACAATTTTATACAGGCCTTTAAGACTAGCAAAAACTACCTAGCTACTCAACACAACCATAAAGTTATTGGTTGACTTTTTTACTAAAAGATGAAAATGAAATTTTAATTGCATTTCATAGAATATTTCTAAATTAGGTTCTTAAGGCGTTACATTTCATGTTTGAAAGTACATAATAAATAAATGAAATGAGTAGGATAACATTAGAAGCATTCCATCACAATTCTAGAGTACCTCAATATAATGGTGGATGACAATTTCATGTAGATCTTTGAGACTTGCAAAAAATACCAGCTCCTCAACCTAACCATAAAATGACTCGTTTACTCTTTTCTAAATGATTAAGATGTAATTTTAATGGCATCTTAGAAAATATTCCCAAATCCTGCTCTTATGGCGTTACATTTAAAGTTTCGATGTTACAATAAATAAATTAAATGAGCAGGATAATATTAAAAGCATTTCATCACAATTCTAGAGTACCTGAATATAAAGGTTGACGACAAGTTCATGCACACCTTTGAGACTAGCAAAAATACCAGCTCCTCAACCCAACCATAAAGTGATTGGTTGACTTTTTTTGTAAAAGATGAAGATTTAATTTTAATGGCATCTCAAAAAATATTTCCTAATCAAGTTCTTAAGGCATCACAATTCACGTTTGGAAGTATACAATAAATAAATAAAATGAGCAGGATAACATTAAAGCATTCAATTACAATTCTAGAGTACCTGAACATAATGGTGGACGACAATTTTATTCAAACCTTTGAGACTAGCAAAATCTACCAAGCTCATCAACCCAACCATAAAATGATTTGTTGACTTTTTTCTAAAAGGTAGAGATGTAGTTTTAATGGCATCTTAGAGAATATATTAAATCAAGCACTTAAGGCGTCACATTTCATGTTTAGAAGTATACAATAAATAAATCAAATGAGCAGGATAACATTAACAGTATTTCATCACAATTCTAGAGTACCATAATATAATGGTGGACGATAATTTCAAACAGACCTTTGACAATAGCAAAAACAACCCAGCTCCTCAACCCAACCACAAAGTGAATGGTTGACTTTTTTGGGAAAAGATGAAGATGTAACTTTAAGGGCATCTTAGAGAATATTTCTAAATCATGCTCTTAAGGCGTTAAATTTCAGGTTTAAAAGTATATAATAAATAAATAAAATGAGCAGGATAACATTCATTCAATTCTAGAGTACCTGAATATAATGGTGGAAGACAATTTCATAAAGATTTTTTAGACTAGCAAAAACAACCCAGCTTCTCAACCAAACCCTAAAGTGACTTTTTGAATTTTTTTTGTAAAAGATGAAGAAGTAATATTATTGACATCTCAGAAATATTCTCTAATCAAGTTCTTAAGGTGTCACATTTAACGTTTAAAAGTATACAATAAATAAATTAAATAAGCAAGATAACATTAAAAGCATTTAATCACAATTCTGGAGCATCTGAATATAATGGTGGACGACAATTTTATACAAACCTTTGACACTAGCTAAAACAACCTAGCTCCTCAACCAAACCACAAAGTGAATGGTTGACTTTTTTGGGAAAAGATGAAGATGTAATTTTAATGGCATCTCATAAAGTATTCCATAATTAAGTTCTTAAGGCGTCACATTTCAGGTTTGAAAGTATACAACAAATAAATCAAATGAGCAAGACAACATTAAAAGTATTCAATCACAATTTCAAAGTACCTGAATAAAATGGTGGACGACCATTTTGTACAAACCTTTGAGACCAGCAAAAGCTACAGAGCTCCTCAAGCAACCAATAAGGTGATGGCTTGACTTTTTCTTAAAGATGAAGATGTAGTTTTAATGAATGTCATAGAATATTCCCAACTCCAGCTCTTAAGTCGTCATCTATAAGATGTGGAAGTATACAATAAATAAATCAACTGAGCCGGATAACATTGAAAGCATTCCGTCATAATTCTAGAGTAGCTGAATATAATAGTGGACAAAATTTTCATACACACTTTTAAGACTAGAAAAAACAACATAACAACTCAACCCAACCATAAAGTGATTGGTTGACTTTTTTACTACAAGGAGAAGATGTAATTTGAATGGCATCTCATAAAATAATACCTAATTAAGTTCTAAGGCGTCACATTTCAGATTTAAAAGTATAAAATAAATGAATCAAATGAGCAAGATAACATTAAAAGCATTCAATCACAGTTTTAAAGTACCTGAACATAATGGTGGACGATAATTTTATACAAACCTCTGAGACCAGAAAAAGCTACTGAGCTCCTCAACCAACCAATAAGGTGATGGCTTGACTTTTTCTTAAAGATGAAGATGTATTTTTAATGAATGTCATAGAATATTACCAAATCTAGCTCTTAAGTCGTCATATATAAGATGTGGAAGTATAATCAACCGAGCAGGATAACATTGAAAGCATTCTGTCATAATTCTAGAGTAGCTGAATATAATAGTGGACAAAAATTTCATACACACTTCTAAGACTAGCAAAAAAACAACATAGCTCCTCAACCCAACCATAAAGTGATTGGTTGACTTTTTTACTACTAGGAGAAGATGTAATTTGAATGGCATCTCAGAAAATATTACCTAATTAAAATCTTAAGGCGTCACATTTCAGGTTTTAAAGTATAAAATAAATAAATCAAATGAGCAAGATAACATTAAAAGCATTCAATCACAGTTTTGAAGTACATGAACATAATGGTGGACGATAATTTTATACAAACCTCTGAGACCAGAAAAAGCTACTGAGCTCCTCAACCAACCAATAAGGTGATGGCTTGACTTTTTCTTAAAGATGAAGATGTATTTTTAATGAATGTCATAGAATATTACCAAATCTAGCTCTTAAGTCGTCATATATAAGATGTGGAAGTATAATCAACCGAGCAGGATAACATTGAAAGCATTCTGTCATAATTCTAGAGTAGCTGAATATAATAGTGGACAAAAATTTCATACACACTTCTAAGACTAGCAAAAAAACAACATAGCTCCTCAACCCAACCATAAAGTGATTGGTTGACTTTTTTACTACTAGGAGAAGATGTAATTTGAATGGCATCTCAGAAAATATTACCTAATTAAAATCTTAAGGCGTCACATTTCAGGTTTTAAAGTATAAAATAAATAAATCAAATGAGCAAGATAACATTAAAAGCATTCAATCACAATTTTAAAGTACCTGAACATAATGGTGGACGATAATTTTATACAAACCTCTGAGACCAGAAAAAGCTACTGAGCTCCTCAACCAACCAATAAGGTGATGGCTTGACTTTTTCTTAAAGATGAAGATGTAGTTTTAATGAATGTCATAGAATATTCCCAAATCCAGCTCTTAAGTCGTCATATATAAGATGTGGAAGTATACAATAAATAAATCAACTGAGCAGGATAACATTGAAAGCATTCCGTCATAATTCTAGAGTAGCTGAATATAATAGTGGACAAAAATTTCATACACACTTTTAAGACTAGCAAAAACAACATAGCTCCTCAACCCAACCATAAAGTGATTGGTTGACTTTTTTACTACAAGGTGAAGATGTAATTTTAATGGCATCTCAGAAAATATTACCTAACTAAGTTCTTAAGGCGTCACATTTCAGGTTTGAAAGTATACAACAAATAAATCAAATGAGCAAGATAACATTAAAAGCATTCAATCACAATTTTAAAGTACTTGAACAATGGTTGACGACAATTTTGTACAAACCTTTGAGACCAACAAAAGCTACCTAGCTCCTGAACAATGAATAAAGTGATGGCTTGACATTTTTTAAAGATGAAGCTGTATTTTTAATGAATGTCAGAGAATATTCCCAAATCCATCTCTTAAGGGAGTCATATATAAGATGTGGAAGTATACAATGAATGAATAAATATAGCAGGATAACATTTAAAGAATTTTTTCATAATTCTAGAGTAGCTGAATATAATAGTGGACAAAAGTTTCATACACACTTTTAAGACTAGCAGAAACAACATAGCTCCTCAACCCAACCATAAAGTGACTGAATGACTTTTTTACTACATGGAGAAGATGTGATTTCAATCGCATCTCAGAAAATACTAACTAATTAAGTTCTTAAGCCGTCACATTTAGGGTTTCAATGTATACAACAAATAAATCAAATGAGCAAGATAACATTAAAAGCATTCAATCACAATTTTAAAGTACCTTAACAAAATGGTGGATGATAATTTTATACAAACCTTTGAGACACGCAAAAGCTACCGAGCTTCTCAACAAACAAATAAGGTGATGGCTTGACTTTTTCTTAAATATAAAGATGTATTTTTAATGAATGTCATAGAATATTCCAAAATCTAGCTCTTAAGTCGTAATATATAAGATGTGGAAGTATACAATAAATAAATCAACATAGTAGGATAACATTGAAAGCATTCTGTCATAATTGTAGTGTAGCGGAATATAATAGTGATCAAAAATTTCCTACACATTTTTAAGACTAGCAAAAACAACATAGCTCCTCAACCCAACCATAAAGTTATTGGTTGACTTTTTTACTACAAGGAGAAGATGTAATTTTAATGGTATCTCAGAAAATATTACCTAATTAAGTTCTTAAGGCGTCACATTTCAGGTTTGAAAGTATACAACAAATAAATCAAATGAGCAAGATAACATTAAAATCATTCAATCACAATTTTAAAGTACCTGAACATAATGGTGGACGGCAATTTTTTACAATTCTTTGAGACTGGCAAAAGCTACCGAGCTCCTCAACCAACCAATAAGGTGATGGCTTGACTTTTCTTAAAGCTGAAGATGTAGTTTTAATCAATGTCATAGAATATTCCCAAATCCAGCTTTTAAGTCGTCATATATGTGATATGGAAGTATACAAAAAATAAATCAACTTAGCAGGATAACATTGAAAGCGTTCCATCATAATTCTAGAGTAGCTGAATATAATAGTAGACAAAAAATTCATACACACTTTTCAGACTAGCAAAAACAACATAGATCCTTAACCCAACCATAAAGTGATTGGTTTACTTTTTTACTATGAGGAGAAGATGTAATTTTAATGGCATCTGAGAAAATATTACCTAACTAAGTTCTTAAGGTGTCACATTTCAGGTTTGAAAGTATACAACAAATAAATCAAATGAGCAAGATAACATTAAAAGTATTCAATCACAATTTTAAAGTACCTGAACAAAATGGTGGACGATAATTTTGTACAAACCTTTGAGACCAACAAAAGATACCGAGCTCCTGAACAACGAATAAAGTGATGGCTTGACTTTTTCTTAAAGATGAAGATGTATTTTTAATGAATGTCAGAGAATATTCCCAAATCCAGCTCTTAAGGCTTCGTATTTTAGATGTGGAAGTATACAATAAATAATTCAACTGAGCAGGATAACATTGAAAGAATTTTATCATAATGCTAGAGTACCTGAATATAATAGTGGACAATAATTTCATACACACTTTTAAGACTAGCCAAAAATACCAAGCTCCTTAACTCAACCATAAAGTGATTGGTTGACTTTTTTACTACAACGAGAAGATGTAATTTTAATGGCATCTCAGAAAATATTACCTAATTCAGTTCTTAAGGCGTCACATTTCAAGTTTGAAAGTATACAACAAATAAATCAAATGAGAAAGATAACTTTAAAAGTATTCAATCACAATTTTAAAGTACTTGAATAAAATGGTGGACGACCATTTTGTACAAACCTTTGAGACCAGCAAAAGCTACCGAGCTCCTCAACCAACCAATAAGGTGATGGCTTGACTTTTTCTTAAAGATGAAGATGTAGTTTTAATGAATGTCATAGAATATTCCCAACTTCAGCTCTTAAGTCGTCATATATAAGATGGGGAAGTATACAATAAATAAATCAACTGAGCAGGATAACATTGAAAGCATTCCGTCATAATTCTAGAGTAGCTGATTATAATAGTAGACAAAATTTTCATACACACTTTTAAGACTAGCAAAAACAACATAACAACTCAACCCAACCATAAAGTGATTGGTTGACTTTTTTACTACAAGGAGAAGATGTAATTTGAATGGCATCTCAATAAATAATACCTAATTAAGTTCTAAGGCGTCACATTTCGTGTTTAAAAGTATAAAATAAATAAATCAAATGAGAAAGATAACATTAAAAGCATTCAATCACAGTTTTAAAGTACCTGAACATAATGGTGGACGACAATTTTATACAAACCTTTGAGACCAGAAAAAGCTACCGAGCTCCTCAACCAACCAATAAGGTGATGGCTTGACTTTTTCTTAAAGATGAAGATGTAGTTTTAATGAATGTCATAGAATATTCCCAACTTCAGCACTTAAGTCGTCATATATAAGATGTGGAAGTATACAATAAATAAATCAACTGAGCAGGATAACATTGAAAGCATTCCATCATAATTCTAGAGTAGCTGAATATAATAGTGGACAAAAACTTCATACACACTTTTCAGACTGGCAAAAACAACATAGCTCCTTAACCCAACCATAAAGTGATTGGTTTACTTTTTTACTATAAGGAGAAGATGTAATTTTAATGGCATCTGAGAAAATATTACCTAACTAAGTTCTTAAGGTGTCACATTTCAGGTTTGAAAGTATACAACAAATAAATCAAATGAGCAAGATAACATTAAAAGTATTCAATCACAATTTTAAAGTACCTGAACAAAATGGTGGACGATAATTTTGTACAAACCTTTGAGACCAACAAAAGATACCGAGCTCCTGAACAACGAATAAAGTGATGGCTTGACTTTTTCTTAAAGATGAAGATGTAGTTTTAATGAATGTCAGAGAATATTCCCAAATCCAGCTCTTAAGGCGTCATATTTTAGACGTGGAAGTATACAATAAATAATTCAACTGAGCAGGATAACATTGAAAGAATTCCATCATAATTCTAGAGTACCTGAATATAATAGTGGACAACATTTTCATACACACTTTTAAAACTAGCAAAAAATACCAAGCTCCTTAACCTAACCATAAAGTGATTGGTTGACTTTTTTACTACAATGAGAATATGAAATTTTAATAAAATCTCAGGGAATATTTCTGAATAAAGCTCTTAAGGCATCACATTTCACGTTTGGAAGTATACAATAAATAAATCGAATGAGCAAGCTAACATTAAAAGCATTCAATCAACATTTTAAAGTACCTGAACATAATGGTGGACGGCAATTTTATACAAACCTTTGAAACTAGCAAAAGCTACCGAGCTCATGAACAACGAATAAAGGGATGGCTTGACTTTTTCTTAAAGATGAAGATGTATTTTTAATGAATGTCAGAGAATATTCCCAAATCCATCTCTTAAGGCGTCATATTTTAGATGTAGAAGTATACAACAAATAATTCAACTGAGCAGGATAACATTGAAAGAATTCCATCATAATTCTAGAGTACCTTGATATAATAGTGGACAACAATTTCATACACACTTTTAAGACTAGCAAAAAATACTAAGCTATTTAACCCAACCATAAAGTGATTGGTTGACTTTTTTACTACAATGAGAATATGTAATTTTAATAGAATCTCAGAGAATATTTCTGAATAAAGCTCTTAAGGCGTCACATTTCACTTTTGGAAGTATACAATAAATAAATCAAATGAGCAAGATAACATTAAAAGCATTCAATCACAATTTTAAAGTACCTGAACAAAATGGTGGACGACAATTTTGTACAAACCTTTGAGACCAGCAAAAGCTACCGAGCCCCTCAACCCAACCATAAAGTGATTTGTTAACTTTTTTTCTAAAAGATGAAGATGTAATTTTAATGGCATCTCAGATAATATTCTCAAATCAAGCTCTTAAGGCATCACATTTCAGGTTTGGAAGTATATAATAAATAAATCGAATGAGCAGTATAACGTTTAAAGCATTCCATCATAATTCTATAGTACTTGAATAAAATGGTGGACGACAATTTCATACAAACCTTTAAGACTAGCAAAAACAAGCGAGCTCCTCAACCCAACCATAAAGTGATTTGTTGATTTTTTTAGAAAAGATAAAGATGTAGTTTTAATGGCATCTCAAAGAATATTCCCAAATCTAGTTCTGAAGGCGTAACATTTCAAGTTTGGAAATATACAATAAATTATATTAAATGAGCAAGAAAACATTCAAAGTATTCAATCACAATTCTAGAGTACCTGAACATAATGGTGGACGACAGTTTTAGACAAACCTTTGAGACTAGCAAAAAATACAATCTCTTCAACCTAACCATAAAGTGATTGGTTGACTTATTTTTTAAAAGATGAAGATGTAATTTTAATGGCATCTTAGAGAATATTCCTAAATCCAACTCTTAAAGCGTCAAATTTCAAGTTTGAAAGTGTACAATAAATAAACCAAATGTAAGGCATTCCATCACAATTAAAATGAGACTATAAAAAAATACCACCTCTTCAACCAAAACATAAAGTGATTTGTTGACTTTTTTCCCAAAAATAAAGATGTAATTTTAATGGCATCACAGAGAATATTTCTAAATCAAGCTCTCAAGGAGTCACATTTCAGCTTTGAAAGTATATAATAAATAAATAAATAAGTAGGATAACATTAAAGCAGTCCCTCACAATCCTAGAGTACCTAAATATAATAGTGGAAGACATTTTTATACAGATCTTTGAAACTAGGAACAAACACCAGCTCTTCAACGCAACCATAAAGTAATTCGTTGACTTTTTTTGTAAAAGATGAAGATGTAATTTTAATGACATCGCAGAAAATATTTCCTAATCCAGTTCTTAAGGCGTCATATTTCACGTTTGGAAGTATACAATAAATAAATCAAATGAGCAAAATAACATTACAAGAATTCAATCACAATTCTAAAGTACCTGAATATAATAATGGATGGCAATTTCATACAAACCTTTGAGACTAGCAAAAACTACCAAGCTCCCCAACCCAACCATAAAGTGATTGGTTGACTTTTTTTCTAAAAGATAAAGATGTAGTTTTAATGGCATCTCAGAGAATATTATCAAATCGAGCTCTTAAGGCGTCACATTTCAAGTTTGGAAATATACAATAAATAAATTAAATGACCAAGATAATATTAAATCATTTCATCACAATTCTAGAGTACATGAATATAATGGTGGAAGAAAATTTCATACAAATCTTTGAGATAGCAAAAATACCAGCTCTTGAACCCAACCGTAAAGAGATTGGTTGAATTTTTTGTAAGAGATGGAGGTGTAATTTTAATGGCATCTCAGAGAATATTCCCAAATCAAGTTCTTAAGGCTCACATTTCACATTAGGAAGTATACAATAAATAAATTAAAAGACCAAGATAAAATTAAAAGCATTCCATCACAATTCTAAAGTACCTAAATATAATGGTGGATGATAATTTCATACACACCTTTGACACTAGCAAAAACAACCCAGTTCCACAAACCAAGCATAAAGTGATTGGTTGACTTTTTTGTAAAAAGATGAAAAATGGCATCTACGAAAATATTCCCTAATCAAGTTTTTAAGGTGTCACAATTCACGTTTGGAAGTACACAATAAATAAATCAAATGAGCAAGATAACATTAAAAGCATTTAATCACAATTTTAGAGTACCTGAACATAATGGTGGACGACAATTTTATTCAAACCTTTAAGACTAGAAAAAACTACCCAGCTCTTCAACCCACCCAATAAAGTAATTTGTTGACTTTTTATCTAAAAGATAAAGATTTAGTTTTAATGACATCTCAAAGAATATTTTCAAATCCAACTTTTAAGGAATCACATTTAAAGTATGGAAGAACACAATAAATAAATAAAGTGAGCAGGAAAACATTAAAAGCACTCCATCATAATTTTAGAGTACTTGAACATAATGGTGGACAATAATTTCATAAAGATCTTTGAGACTAGCAAAAAATACAAGATTCTCATCCCAACCATAAATGGATGTGGTGGACTTTTTTGTAAAAGATAATGATGTAATTTTAATAGTATCTCAGAGAATATTACCAAATCTAGCTCTTAAGGAGTCACATTTCACGTTTGGAAGTATACAATATATAAATAAAATGAGCAAGATAACATTAAAAATATGTTATTACAAATCTAGAGTACTTGAATATGATGGTGGACAAAAATTTCATACAAACCTTTGAAACTAGCAAAAACTACTTAGTTCCTCAACCCAACCATAAAGTGATTGGTTGACTTTTTTTCTAAATTGGAAGATGTAATTTTAATGGCATCTTAGAGAATATTCTCAAATCAAGCTCTTAAGGCGTCACATTTTAAGTTTGGATGTAAACAATAAATAAATAAAAAGAACAAGATATCATCAGATAATATTCTCAAATCGAGCTCTTAAGGCATCACATTTTAGGTTTGGAAGTATATAATAAAAAAAATAAATGAGCATTATAACATTTAAAGCATACCATCACAATTCTAGAGTACCTGAATATAATGGTGGATGACAATTTCATACAAATCTTTGAGAGTAGCAAAAAACACCAGCTCCTTAACCCAACAATAAAGTAATTGGTTAACTTTTTTTTTCTAAAAGATGAAGATGTAATTTTAAAGGCATCTCAGAGATTATTCTCAAATCCATCTCTTAAGGCGTCAAATTAAGTTTGAAAGTATACAATAAATAAGTAAAATGAGCAGGATAACATTAGAAGCATTGCATCATAATTATAAAGTACTTGAATAAAATAGTGGACAGTAATTTGATACAGATCTTTGAGAATAGCAAAAAATATTAGCTCGTCAACCAAACCATGAAGTGATTGGTTGACTTTTTTTCTAAACAGGAAGATGTAATTTTAATGGTATCTCAGAGAATATTCTTAAATCAAGCTCTTAAGGCGTCACATTTCAAGTTTGGATGTATACAATAAATAAATTAAAAGAGCAGGATATCATTAAAAGTATTCTATCACAATTCAAGAATACCTAAATATAATGATCGACAACAATTTCATACAAATC
>QAOC01041490.1:0-49372 GCA_003255005.1 Begonia fuchsioides | reverse complement strand
GAGTATATATGGAGGGTTATGAATGGACAGTGACCACAATCGCCTCTATTGGCGAATAGTTACTTTATTGGCGACTCTTGAAAATCGGAACACAACATTGGCAATATACATAATTCTAAAATGCAGGAATAAATTATTAATTTTGCCAACACTATAATCCTAGAAGAGGGTAACACATTAATATTGAGTAAATTACGTGAATATCTCGTCTTACATCATATAATTATCAAGTCAAAAGTGAACAATAAAAAAGTTAGATATTCAAAGAACCGAGTAGACAGATTTTTCAAAGTGTCAAATTTGACGGGACTTATTTTTATTGTCGCAAAATAATAAAAATGGGCTTCGATTTCTTCTTTATCCGTCTTCCATTAATAAGTAATATTTCTTCCACGTGCATCTTGTATTAACTCTATTGAATTGACTACAAACTACACGTGCGAATGCATGACTTTAACATTCATGTCACGTAAATAAGTAATATTTTTTAAATAATAATACAAGAATGCACCTTCCTGGGAATCGGAAGATATTCAGTGAAGTTTTTAAAATTTATGTCGTTTGTTTGTTTTATTTTCAGTGTCCAACATTGTAAGTGTGTATATATTATGTATGTATGCATGAATGCATGCATGTATGCATACATACATGTATGTACATATATACACGTATGTATTCGTACTTACATACATACGTACATGCATATAATATATATGTATATGTATGATGTATATAAGTAAGATGTATGTATTTTGTATGTGTTAGGTAATTTGATAACGGGAGGTCATAATTTAATTATTATTAAAAATAGTAAACAATTTATTGATTTTCTTTATAAGTCAGTAGTCTAAACGTAGAGCTGGCAAACGAGTCGGGAAAGGCCGGCTCGTCGAGCCTGACGAGCCAAACGAGCCGAGCCTTTCGAGCCTTTCGAGCCTATTCGAGCCGGCTTTGTCGAGCTTTTTTAAAAAAAATTTGGCTCGAGCCGGCTCGCGAGCCTCGAGCCTAAACGAGCGAGCCGATCCGAGCCAGTCGAGCCTGTCGAGCCTAAACGAGCCGAGCCAAACGAGCCAAACAAGAAAAAAAAAATTTCGTATATTGAAGTTGTATAACTTATTCGATATTATGTAATGACCAATTTATGCATATTGTTTTCTTCAAGCCAAAAAAAAATTTGCATGATAACATTTGTATGTATCGCCTCCATTACGCAAAAGAAACACGAAAACAATACATCGAATAAACAATACACTGAAAGCATCCAATTTGAAATCAATTCGCAAAAGAGTTAACAATTAATACTCATGCATTGTACGAATCGAAATAGAAACACTGAAAGCATTCATTGTGCCATTAAAAAGTAAAATATGTTACAAAAAATTGTTTAATTGTTTGAAAAGAGTACAAAAGAACGAACCTACTCCATAGGGGTATCGTCCGATGGAGGTGGAGCAGCTGTGGGTGAGGGTGCCGGCGAAGTACAAAAAATTCCAGCCCATTGTCGGTTTTGTGCCTCGTCGAACCGCCGATCCAATGTTGCGAGGCGGACATCCATCGTGTCAAGCCGTCGGTGGACTCTCTCAAATGAATTCTCCATTAAAAGCTTGACGTCTTCCAAAGATTCCTCGATCCGGCGGGTTGTCGAACGACGACTAGCTGCTGCAGCGCGTTGTTCTTGGTCGTACTCAGCCCCCTCGTGCTGGAGGGCCTGTGATGTCGAGCCCGGATGATCGCCTTTGAAGATCCACTCGCCGTCCGTGTTGTCCACAATACTCATTCTTGCAAGGGTAGATTCTGAATAGGTGTCGACTCTCCTAACCGGTACAGGTGTCTCGGAGGGAGGAAATGACACACCGTTTTTGTGGAAAATTTCCGTCAACAAAAGGTTGAACGGCATTGACTTGGACGAGTTTTCGAAAAGATCAATCATCCTTTTTAAAATTACATAATCAACGTTAAAGTTGGTTCCAGTGAAAATGTTATAAAGTACGTGCAAATTCATTCCACTCACATGATCCCTATGACCATCCCTAGGTAGGAGGTTATAGGAGATCATGTGGTGGACAAGACGAGCCGTGACGTTCAAGTCATTGGCTTTCGGTTTAGGGGGAAGGTGAGTGTTGAGATTTTTGACAACGGAGCGGAGAAAATCAGTGTACGCACCCGTTTCGACACAAGGAGGCTCGGTGAAAGCCTCATAGTAGCGAGGGGCTCTCTCGTTGTCATTACAGTTCAGCATCTCGTTGAGATAACGAGACGTGATGGTTATGCGTTTTCCGTACACATAACTAGACACTCTTAAAGGGTTCGGTGAAAAAGTAAAATTGGCGTAAAACATGCGAATTGAGTTTTCGTAATACGGGCCCTGGAATTGAAAAATGTTAGACAAACCAACACGATTCAATAAATCGTGTATCGGTAAGTTACTGATGGAATTTGGTACGAAAACACGGCTTGGAATAATGGACTTGCATTGGAAATCAGACAAAAATTTTTGTTGACATTCTAAATCAATATACAAATAAGAATCGAACATGGGCCCTACAATTGGTTCCTCCGGAATCGAGCGGGATCTAACCTCCTAAATCGTATGTAAACTCGATGCAAGTCATTTTTCAGCTGAATTTATAGTTACCTAAGTTTGCGGTCGACACCTGAGATTTTGCAGTCGACACCTATCGAGCGGGATGTATCTGCGGTCGTCCCCTTAGCGATTCTGTGGTCGACACCTATGCTCGTTTTTGTTTCCAGAAAATCGCCGATGAGTTATTTCGAAACGTAGGTGGTTCCGTGGTTTGTAGAGTAAAGAGCAAGGGAAGTGATACGTACCACTACGTCTTAACTCGACGAGGGCGTTGGAAAGTGTCGTCGGACGTCTGAATGGCTCGTGCGGTCGACACTTGGATTTCGTTAACTTAAGACGAAACCCTCGCCGCTAGGGTTTTAAGTCGAAGCTCTGGTCGAATGGCGGTCGACACCTTTACCTTCAGTCGCGCTCGATGGATATGCGGTCGACACATTAAATAGCGGTCGACTCCATAAAAGATTGAGAGAGGTAGGGTTTTTCATACAATTTTATTATGTCGCCTCGCAATGTACTGCGAGGAATTCGCTTAAAACTTGGATTAATGAATTGTTGTATAAATTCTACGGTTCCCTCGTGATCAAAGATTGAGAGAGGTAACTCTCGCTGTGCCACAAATTTTGCAGCACCTTCTCGCATTCTATCATGCGAATAAACAAAATTTCCGGTTCCAAGAGCGATTAATTGAGATTTCATACAATCTTTCATATGCAGTTGCTCGTGATTTTTTTTGTAATGCCGATTCATTGTGCTAGTTGTTGATTCATAAGCATAATGTTTGGCACAATATTTACATTGTGCCCTATTTTCTATTGTCGTTCCTATTTTCACTTCTATTATTTGAAAATGTTTCCATATTTTCAACGTTTTTGATTTCTTTACTCGAGGGCCAGACGTGGATGCTTGTGCAGATGTGTGTGTTAATCTGACAGAAAAAACCGGCTTCATAGGTGCAACTTCTTGCACCTCGTCGTCGGAAGAAGGAAACGTTTCAAATTCTACGTATTTCGGCAGTGAATCCATAATAAATAATGACTATTTTGAACAAAAAAACTACTTAATACCGTTCACCGATTTGTTGCTCCTTGTTAATTGCAGTAGAACAATGCTTGAAGGCTATAGAGTGATTTGCACAGAGAGTTTACGTAAAAAAATTATCAGCTAACCTCTACAATTTATAGAATTCACGCATAACAGCTACATGCGGTCGACCTTCATTTTTAAAACGGTCGACCTTACGTTACCGTTGCATATGGAAGTTATAGCTGTTACATTATAACGGTCACCCTCTTTATAAAAACGGTCGACCTTTTTACAACTACCGGTCGACTCTTTTTTCCACGCGGTCGACACTTTCACAACAATCATGAGTATTGCGGTCGACATTTAATTAGCGGTCGACACTTAAAAACGTTCTGGAACGTATAGCGGTCGACACCTTATTTTGCGGTCGGCCATCCAAATTTACATATGCATTAAGTGTCGACCGTATGTATACTAAGTGTCGACCGCACTACAAGTAGTCCGAGCCAACCGAGTCAGCTCTCGAGCTGGCTTTCGAGCTGGATCGGTTGGCTCGGTATTTCCAAGCCCACGAGCCAACTCGAACGAGCTGCACTCTCGGGCTCGGCTCGAGCTTTTGCTTGAGTCGCTACAGTGCCGAGCAAGCGCCGGCTCGCTCGTTTGCCAGCACTATCTAAACGTATATCTTTATTTTTTTACTATAATTTCATAAAATATTCAATGAATTTTAATTCAAACGTGTAATTAGTTTAATAAATCATTGTTTATTTTTTTTAATACATGAAATATAATGTTGTTGATTGGCAAGTCAATGGGTATTTTAAAATTTAAGAATAAACGCACAAAAGCGAAATATTGAAATAAAAATTTCCAATATGCAAATGGGTTGATTTAAAGTAGTATTACAAACTAAGATTAAGATTATCGATTTCAATTTTACATTATATAACTAAAAAAAAGAACGTGTGAAAATTGCAGGGGGGGCAAAGGAGAATCGAGATAGAGGATTTACTCAAAACGTCGAGCTTGAGTCCAGATATGCCCACCCAAGGAACCAATTCGGTTCCAATTCAATTAAAACATGCAATTCAAGGTTCAATCAATTTAGAGTTTAAAAATAAAAAATCATAAAACTCAAACTTAGCAGCAACCTAGAAAGCCGACCCACAACTTTGATTATTAATTTCCGGTATCGTGAGCACATGTCCTAGAGTGAACTGGAAAATACCTTAGCCACCCTATCATGAACGAAGCTAGCTCAGCAATGGTTTGTATGGCTCTATATATTAGAGCATTTAAAGCCCAACCAATTGAACCCAACTGATTCATGAGATCAAGCAAAAGGTCAGCCAATATTGAGGGTAAAATTAAAAAAACTCTAAATTCTAAAAAATAAGTTGAAAAAACCTTAACTTTGAGAATAAATAAAATATCAATGGCAGAGGGCATATGTGAGTGTAATCGCGCATCATACTCTCATGGGCTCCGTGTGCGAGAATAGTTCACTATCCGTCTGCTTCGTCGGCGTGCTTGATGTTTTTTTTTAGTTTTTCATTTTTTTTTTAAATTTGTTAATTTTCTCAATCCTATATTATCTGAATGTCTTGAGATGTTTACTACATATACACACTATAATAATAAGTTATTCTAGAACGTTTCATAAATTAAAGAGTGAGGGAGAGAAATACAATGACTATTCTTTTTGAAGGGTCACCATTACTTTGCTTGACTATTATTTTCGAAAGACATCATCCTTACTTTATAACTTTTTGCTCAGAAAATAATATGCTCATAATAACCAGGTTACAATTTTACAATAATTATTCACTCACACATTGAAAATAAATCTCAAGTTAAATCCTACGTGTGTAACTGAAAAATTCGACAACGTTTCTTCGTCTCTTTTCTTAGGCCAAATTCTTACTTCTTTGAACTTTCATTCTACTATTTACAATTTTGGCTTTGGGAAGGTTTTCGATCGACCCTTGGGCATTCCAGTCGATCATTTCAACTAGCTATTAAAGAGAAAATTAAGTCCGTTGAAGTTTGATCGACCATTTGTGATTTCAGTCGATCCTTTTGTGATATCGATCAAACTTTCTATGATTTCGGTCTACCCTTCCATAGGCTTGACATTTTTTAGCATTTATAGGCACTTTTGGTTGATCCTTTGTCATTTTTTGTCAATGTACATGTGTTTCAATCGACCTAAACTAAAATTTCTGCAAAACTGTTTTTTTTCAAAAATAGTTCAAACAAACTTTAATTCGAACGAAACTGGAAATGTTTGAATGCACATGTTAAAAATATTAAATATCCCTTTATAAAGAGTATTTCTAATGAAAATAAATGATTAAATTTATCATGAAAAATAATAAAGAGCTTATCGGATAGTCAATAAGTCAACAATCTTTCTATTTTTTATGATGACAAACATATATATATATATATTTAATCAAGATATTTTTAACTCAATTGTACACTCTCTCATACTATATGCATTTTTAAAATTTAAGCTCCCTCGATAATGTATACATTTAACTCTTCATTTGTATGTATGCATAAAATAATTATATTAGGTCACTCTCTCGAAAGTGATGACATTATCCAAAAAAGTTAATAAAAAACAATAGGAAATTAAACTCAAAATCAATCCAAAATATCCTAAAAAAGATATTCAATCAGCTTCATTATGATTTAAAACTTCAAAAATATATGAGTCACCCCTTTTAAAAAATACCAAAAATAACTTCTAACTTAAAGGGCTATTCAAATATCCAAAAAAAATATGTTCATTTAATCCAACTTAATACCGAAACCAAGAGATACCAAATGAAAATATATACTAATAAGAAGGTATGCTTAGAAGATAAATATACTAATAATTGAAATTGTCAATGTCTTTCAACACAATGCAAATTAGTAGTAGTATCATTCAGTCGACAAACTTTGTTTCCCAAATTCATTGAACTAATGTGACTTTATGGCTTATGAACACAGTAATTGCAATGAACACAGCAATCGCAATGCTTAGGGCAAATATAGTTTTGATTCTTCCTTTGATCGAGTTTTGCTTTGAATTATTCATTCGGTAAACTTGCATCCATATATCTAGGTATGGTATCTAAGTTATTTACAAATATCATCAAATTATTCGATTTTGATTTATCAACTATCATCAACAATTACTTTTCAAAAATATCATTTTCCAATTTTATAATAAGAATAATGTCAAACTACAATAGTGAGTTTCGTAAAATCATTTTATAAATGCATAGAATTGTCCCCGATTGAAAAAGGTTTGATATTTAGCTCATTGTAAATTTTATGCATAATAGCTACAATGCATAATGCTAAAAGAGTTCCTCTCACTAAGCTAGCTAACACAGTGCGATCACTCAAAAAAAGTTGTTTCGGTCCTAGCCAAATCAAAAACTAAAGTGCAAATAGTAAAACGTAGATTTAACACGCATAATGAAAATGCATTCTACTAGGAACTAAAAGATACTTTGTGAGGGTCGTCAATCTGCTAAAGAAGTAATACATTAAATCTAATAAAATGAAATCAATTTGAAAAATGTGCATCATCAGGTGTCGAGAGGGGTGGGCACGATCCGGGCTGAACCGGTTTTAGAATAAGTTGAAAATGGAACCGCAAAACATGGGTCAATTCTGGTTTGTCTCGGTATAGTTATATTTTTGAAAAAAATATTTTTTTTATCATATTTGAGTCAAATTTTGATTGACTAAACCATACTTGAAATTGAAATTTGAATTTATATAACGTTTTGCTTGATTTTAAGTTAGTTTTATCTGATTTTAGATTATTTTTTGAACCACGATGTGTAGCTAGTTTTATCATTTTGAAAAATTGAGACATGCACCGGATAAAAACCGGCATTTTGGTCTTGATCGGGATTTTGGTCTGGTTTTTCACAACCCAATGAGAGCCTCTAGGTTGACAAATACACGATAACTAGTCAAACAACAATTAATACGATAAATATAATAAATAATTATTTATAATTTATTATAGTATTATGTACTTCAATAAAAAAAGAAAAAGATAAATTTAGTATTATGCCAACCAAAACTTTTGGAAATATGAAATATTAGGGGTAACACATTTGAATTCCAAAATAAAACTTAACGTCCAAGGGAGCTTTGAGAACTCTATCCCCATCTGAGGAAGGCAAGAAAACAGCTCTCATCTCTAGGCTGCTGAGTCATCGTAACTTATTTCCTCACAGTTTGTCGGGTCGGGATGTAGAAGCCCTCGGAGATTCCGTCTTTTGGTAACAAGAAAACGTCTCCACTAATTCATTTGTATCCAAGCCTTCACTAGGTCACACTATTTCAACTGCTGCATTTAATGTTACTTTTATTCTATCTTTTTTCCGAGATACCAAAGTCTAGTCCAGCTGTAATCGCCTACCTTTCGACCTTGCTACCAATGCTGTTTGAAATCAACACAAAATAAATGGTTTCCCCAATTTTGAAATAATACTTTACGTAGCTAGTATATTAAATTAGAAAATTTGTTCATGTAAATCAAATATTATACGAACTTTGCAAATTAACTAAAAACTTATATATCTTAAAGGACCATGCACGTTATCATCCTAATTTAAATATAATGTTAGCATCACAAGGCTGGCAGTCCGATTATCTGTTGCCCAGAAGTCTCTTCTTTTCTAATGGCCAAGCTAATCTATAAATTCAAATGGAATTTTTTAATCGAATAAAATCCTAAATTATACAAAAATAGACCGAAAAAGCTTTGAAAATTGGAAAATAAAAATTCACTCTTGGCAAACCGCTTAGTGTCAGTGCAACCTTATGTGCGTTAGTATTTTTTATTTTTTTAAATATATCAATTTACCTAAACACATACTATCATAATTACTTTAAACTTTTATCAAATATCTACGTTATTATAAAACAATATTTAGTGAAATTTCATGAATCTTAGTCAATTACATGATTTATAATCATTTCTTGCTTACAAAAAACACAATAATTATTAAAAGTGCTTACATTATCAAAAAATTTTAACAATTTTAGAATTAACCATTATAATATTTCTGTAATATCTTTCTTTTTTCAATATTTAAAAAACATTACACGTAAAAACATCCAAGCAAAAACTATTCTTTCAAATAAATATAAGATTTTTCGTAAATAATCATCAAATCAAATCGATCATGATAATAAAATTATCAACAACATATCTCTATTTATTGAAATTATAATCTTAAATCGTAAATTTCACCGGCCAAATCTTCTGATAGCTACCCAAAACTACCATGGTCAAACTTGCATCACCCGCCACTTAGTTCACAGTTTATCTTTTTCACTACATCATAGAATTCATCTAACGAGTCTAATGATTAGTAAGTAATTTACAATGAACATAAAATGCATAAAATAATATAATTTCATAAAATAATGCAATAATTTGAACTAGAGTCAACATTCGAGTTGGCTCGAGTGTGTTGAGCTAGAAACTTTTTGGCTCATTGAGTCTGTCGAGCCTATTCGAGCCGAGCTTATCGAGGTTTTCTTTAAAAAAATTGGCTCGAGCCGGCTTGTGAGCCTAGAGCATATTCGAGCCAAGCCCGAGCTGAGTCGATCTAGCTTAAACAAGCCGATCCAAAGAAGCCAAACAAACCTAAATAACCTTAATTTATATTTAATTTTCTAAAAATTTTTGTATTATGTTATTGAAAAAATGGATGAATATTTAAACACTTAGTAATGTAACGTAAATATATTTATTATTATTCAAAAAAATTATATATCTTTGAGAACTTAAATTTCATAAAAAAAAATTTGACTCTTGCATCACTATAGATAATATACACTCCAACTAGATTGACACATATCTAATTGTCAATCACGTGCAAAATATAAAAAAATTATATAAAATTACAATTTAGAACTTAAAATATAATAATTTTCAAATTCTAAATTTTTTTAATTCTTCCAATAAAGCATCTTCTCGTTGTTGGTCCCTTGTAACGACATCGCTCTAGTCTTTCATATATATCAGTGCCTCCACCATATCCGATGCAAGACCCTGCCGATCATCGTGCATGCATTCACATGCACCAAAAGTAGACTCAGAAGCTTCAGTGAAAACATGAGATATTAGTAAATCGTGTGTCATTTTAAAAGAATAGAATAAAACACAATGTTATTTTTTCATCAACCCAAAATATCAAACGTATCATCACGAGGAAGTCTATAACGAGTATCTAAATAAATATCGAGTTCATTCTTATCGGAACCATAATAATGAGTGTCACTATCAATTTGTTCGTTAATTGTATCCATACAATTTAGTGATTATCCAATACCAAAATTACCACTAGAGTTAGACGCGACATGAGACCAAGAAAATGAACGAGAAACACAATATTTATGTTGGTAAGAAGCAAACAAATTAGAAAGATTATTTTTGAATAAAGTTTGAGTAACTATAGAAACTAGACCTAAGTTACCAGAAATTGTATCAAGTATCAATTTATAATATTTTATTTTATATCTCGGATGTATAATGAATGCAAAAAAAAATATTATGTATGTCATGTCAATATTTTTTAAATTTTATTTTCATTTTATCTATGATTTCAAAAAATTCATTTATTTTTTTTATATGTATCAAAAGTACATGATAAGTTTACAAAATAGGAAGAATAAAATGCGTAGTCGGGTAATAAATTATCGTACATTCTTTAGTAGGTTCGAAAAATAGTTGAAAAAAATCAAGAAATAAATTAGTCATATCACGGCTACAACTATTGAGAGTAATACATTGTATTTTTTACTAATAAAATCACAAATAATATCCCAATACAATTTAACATTTTCTAAGATTAAATAAGTAGAATTTTACTTTATTGATACATCTATTTTTAATTTTTTAGGTCGGAGATTAGATACTTTACAAAATTCTTTATATTCTTATTGTCGGGTGTTAGAAGAAGTAATAAAAGAAATTGCTCTTCTAATTGCATCACTATGCATTGAAATAAATTATATGCCATATTTAATAGTTAAATTTAAAATATGACAAAGACAACGCATATGAAAAAACAAAGATTGACGACTACCAAAATGAAAAAATTTATGCTGTCGAGCTTTTCGAGACGAGCCTGTCGAGTTTTTCTCAAAAAATTTAGGCTGTCGAGCTTCTTATATATATTTTTTAACAAGTTATTTTCGTTGTTATAAGATTGAAAATGTGATAAACGTAAAAATATATTGTAAATATTTTATTGGAATAAATTTAAAAAAAATTTAAAATTGCAATTAAAACTGCGATAAATACTTGTAAGCACATGAACAAAGTTTGATCATATAAAAAATAATAAATTCTTTTAAATAATTTTATTTTAAAAATTAAGATTAACTATTAAAATTCAATGTATTAGACATTAGTTAAAACTAGAATTCATCAATATTTGTAACTATAAGTTAATACATAAATTATTTTTTAAGGTATGTATTGTAATTAAAAGATTTATTAAGGTTAATTTATAAATTAACTTTTTTTTTTCTTTTTTTCTCTTTTCCCCTTTTTTCTCTTTCTTTTCCCCCTCTTTTCTCTTCCTGCAGCCGGCCCTAACTCTCTCTCTCTCTCTTTCTTTTCCCCTTTTTAAGTGTTAATTAAAAAATATTCAATTAACACTTACATTACTCTATCTCTTAATGGGTTCTTAGTTTGCGACATCCTATTCGCATATTTAAATCATAGATATCCAATAAATTATTTAATTTGTTAGCAGGACCACTATCGACGTTGTGATTCGTTTGTGGGCCGCGACCTTCATGATGAAAAGCTTTCAAACACAGTACAGAAAGATTCTTTTAGTCATCGTATCTCTTCTGTGCCCATTTTAGAATTTAAAATATTTTGGTCGGTTGTGTTTAGTGGTGACAATCATAGTGTCCTAACTCCAAGAATACAAGTTTGATATTTTAGAAGTTACTTGTTCAGACGACTTTCCTATCTTATGATAAAAATTTCACACTACAATTTTGCTCAAGTGATTAACCAATAAGATCTTTCTTTAGCATGGCTTATATTGAAGTTAGATTGTGAAACAAAATTGCAATTCTGACTCAAAATGAACAAAAGTCATGAGCTATGATGAATTTGACCGATAAAAATTTGGAATAGCCAGGGAGAGTGATCTTTTTCTTGGACCTAGCAAAATTGAGGGTTATCGATGTGTAGTTATGAATAAGACTATAGGTAGCTAGAACTGAATAGACTTGAACGAATTTTAAGATACTTTTGAATTTTACCATAATTTTAATTGACATTCTATTGTTTTGATATATGTTTCTTTCGCCTATAATAGTCAACTTGGTTAACTTTGCAGTCAATATGGTTAAGAGAAATAGGAGTTGTTATATTAAAGTTTTATTTTTCATAATATAGTTAACATATGGAAAAAACGACTATTTAAATTAAGCTATAATTTTTATAAGTTTTTAATAGCCATTAATTGACCACTTTTTAACCTAACTGACATTACGACGTTAACGTGTTCGCTAAATTATAGTGAAATTCAAGTTATCATTTAATAACTTTAAAGTTTGAAATATAAGTTGAAGTACCTCTATAATTAGAAGTGTAACTGGATATTTCTTCTTGATTACAAATTAGTCATGGGTGGAAATGTCTAATCTTCAATTAACAGTGAGAAAATGACAAATCTTGAATCATAAAAGGGAGCTATGCATGTTGGGTGGACAAAACTTAAATGATAGTTCAACATCATTAGACTAAAGGTTCATAACGAATACAGTAAAGTATTGTCTTGAGTTAGAACGTGGGAAACGCAGCCTACGGATCTTAGTTTTGTTCCTAGAGTCTCTGTATAAAACCCCAAATCGTCCAATTTTATGTATGCATCTGCGTTGTTACTTATCACCTCTTCTTCTTCTTCAAACTTCATCTTCCGCCATGTTCAAGATTTGTAGAGCTCAGAGAGAGTACAGAAAAGCTAAAACGGACTTCTTTAATGAAGATGCGAAGAAGAAAGCAACTGCAAACAGGGTTGCGAAACCACCAACTTACAAAGGAGTGAGGATGAGAAAGTGGGGAAGATGGGTTTCTGAAATCCGAGAGCCAAGAAAGAAATCTAGAATTTGGCTAGGAACTTACTCAACTGCAGAAATGGCGGCTCGAGCTCATGATGTAGCAGCTCTAGCCATTAAAGGTCGCTCAGCTCACCTCAATTTTCCCGAACTTGAACTGAAACTCCATCGCCCTCTCTCGACTTCTCATAAAGACATTCAGGCCGCCGCCGCTCAAGCTGCCATCGCCACGTTTACATCGACAGAGCAATCTGAGGAGCTTTCTAGGGTGAACCCAGAAAGCTCAGCTTTATCTTCTCAAAACCAGGAAGACGATGCATTGTTTGACCTACCCGATTTGTTCGCAAACGGGTCGGATCTAAATGACAGCTTTTTCTTCGGTTCTTCTTCCTATTCATGGCAATTATGTGAAGCAGATTCTTGCTTCCGGGTCGAGGAGCCATATCCGTGGGAGCATTCCTAAGGCCTTGTCTGGCTGAAGAATATTTCAATGGCACTTCTGGTTTATTACATTCATTGATTTGAAGATTACGAGACGATGTTTTTAAAGAAAGCCGTTGAATTTAGCTGGATTCCTTTGAGATATACATTATGATTATTCATCTTCAAAAGCTTTGGTCCTTGTAAGTTGTAATGGCATGAGTATAATATACAAATATTTAATAATTATAATTTCATTCTTTTATTGACAATTTATTCTTGTTCCAACCATTTCTTCTAAAATGTCTTATTTTCTTAAGGATAAATACATTATTACCGATTAAATTTTTTTGAATTAATATAAAAAATAACATGATGACGTATTGTTGTTATTTAAAAGAATACCAATTGAGTAACTGAATGACATATATTAATCAATGTAAGTTTACGGTGCAGACATTCAAAATTCAGGGTCCCTTACTCCAATCCATACTTGCAAATTACCAACACTTAGAGCAGATGTTCGTATTATAAAATTTTAAATATGAAGTTGATGCATTAAGTTATAAAACCATACCCAATATGCAAGTTGGGTAAAGGTAGGTTTCAAGTTGGATTGGCTTGGGCTGATCGTAGGTTGGGTTCGGCTTGAGTTGTCAACAAGGATAAATAATCTAAACAACTCTTAGTTCTCATTTAGTGATGATCAACAGATAAACAAGCCTCAAGATATTACCTACTGCGGCAATCAAAATAAGAAATCTCAATTTCAACAAGCCTCTATGAAAGATGAAATCTATTGCCTAAAAGAAATGCAATAGATGGCGTAGCTGCTCGTGATCTCCTCTAAAGTAGAGAGAGCATAGCTGTATGGTTAGATTTTAGGACTATAATTTGCTGATTTAGTATCTACTAATTAGTATATTAAAATTTAGGCTAGTTGGATTATATAAAAATGAACCAAAATCAATCTTACCCAACCTCCAATATTTGGATGGTTTTAAGAGTTGGGTTAGACAATTTAAAGTCCACTCCAACTAACTCAAAAAATCAAGTTGGGTCACTTTTACGGGTCAATTCAAATCAGTTTTCACCTTTAACCAACAGTGCTAACAAAAAATGATTATTTTTTTCAAACTTTTGTACAATACAAAATTTGACCCGTCGTTTTCTCGTAGATTAATTTCATGTTTACTTTCCACCTTTATGTTTTAATAATTACAATTTCACATGGCCTTATTTAATTGCTACATTTAATGAAATCATAAGGTAAATTTGTAAGTTTTTTGAGTTTTTATGCATGAAACAGTTCATTAATGTTCAACATTAATTAGTTATGTCACCAAAAACTTTTCAAATAAAAAACTATAAAAGAAAGCTCATATGCTATATAATGATCACCATGAGTGAGAAGCAAGTAATTCACAATACGATCCTTGAATATGCGAGAACAGATTTAGACTTGATATAGTATTGATATAATCATTAAATATGTATCAATCTTCAGATATGATTCATGATAGTAATCCTACTATTTACAATTTTATCTTAAATTCTATTATATGATTAATTTATACTACTTCTGAATTTGTGCCCTTAATTTTTTAACTAACAAATTAGGAAATCTTAGATATAGATTTATTTTATCAATTTTAGCGTTCTCAAACTAACCAACTAATTTTAAAGTATATGGTTTATATAGGGCGTAACTCATACAAAACTATCAAAAATGAGTTTATTGGTACAAAGAATCAATGTCACTCTTATATAACCTTCAATATAAAGAAATTCATTATTCTTTGTTCCATGGAAACCCTTGGAGAAAAACTCACATACAACATTAATAAACTGAGAGCTAGTGATTTCCCAAGTAGTCTTGAAATACTTAGATGAGAAACCATCCGGGCCTGGTACTTAGTCATTTCCAATACTATGAAGAGTAGTTGTGATCTCTGATACATCAATGAGTTCTGTTAGTTTAGAACAGAGTTAGCACAGAGCTCTAGGCTGATTGAGAGACCTGACCAGATGACTTTCTTTTCAATAGGGGAGGTAATGGAAGTACTTCCCAGCATGTTTTTGAAGTAGGCTTGAAACTGATTCGAAACCTCAACAATAGAGGATGTGGAGGACCCATCTGATTTCATAAGGGAAGCAATGAAATTACGCTTTGAGTTTCTTCTGACAAGCGAGTGAAAGAACTTTGTTGGCTTGTCACTTTCAAGAAGAAACTTGCATTTGACCTTTTGCTGATAGAACAATTTTTCTGCTTTACTAAGGAAGACCATCTTGTTTCTCAAGGCATGGAGGTTAATAGCGGGCTCTGGAACAGGGGAAGATGATAGGTATCTTTGCTGAGCTTTTAGAAAGTCTTCCTTGGCTTGTTTGGCTCTAGTCGAGATGTGAGAGTAGTCTCTTTCATTGAGGGTCTTGAAGGCATTTTTGAGCTTGTTCAGCTTCGACTTTTAGATGTATTGTTTAGTGTCATTGCTCGCTTCATCCCAGATAGATCTCGTAATAGCTAGGAAGTGGTCATGATCAGTCCACATGTTATAGAATTTCTAAGGAATCTTGCTTGAGATAGTGGGGCTGGAAATTGAAACTATGCATGAAATGTGGTTTGAGAGGCCTGGGGGAAGGAATTCGACCTCAGTATGCGGGCAATGTTGTAACCAGTCGTCATTGACTAAGGCTCTGTCAAGTTTGGTCCAAACTGTTCCATTAAACCAATTGTAGTAGCAGCCGATGAATGAGAGGTCTAGTAGCCCTAGGTTGGAGTAGCAAGTTTTGAAGTCCTTCATTTCATGATTAGAGACTCTTACTTCACTCTTCCGGTCATCGGGGGAGAGGGCAACATTGAAATCACCCACGATAAGCCACGACTTGGAAGAGACCGGGTTTACATTTTCAAGGCTTTCCCACAGACTTCTTCTGTCCAAGACTGAGTGGAGGCCATAAACAAAAGAGACATCGATGAATAAGCTACTGATTTTGCATGTTATGAGTGAGTGGATAACTTGAATCTGGATTCTGGTAATTTCAACATTCATTGTATCTGAATTTCAAAAGATTACAATACTGCTATTTGGGTGGATGTCAAAATTTGTTCAGAATTTCCATCCTTTGAGTCTTTTGCTGACAAAAGATAGAATAATCTCGGGAGATGTCTTGGTTTTAAGTAGGCAGAAAAACATCAATTCTGGAGTTTCTTATGAGATGAGCAACTTCATCTTGCTTTAGGGGCGAATTAAATCCCATAATATTCCTAAAAGATATTCTCATATTGCTGATCGGGACAGTGGGGCTTCCCGGCCAGGATATCGAGCACTTGCAATTACCAATTTTTTCTGCGGTTTGAGAACATTTTGGGAGGTGATTTACTTGGGATTGTGCTCCTTGATTTTGGAACCAAGGTCGGATGGACCTGAGATTGTCGGTGGACCAAGAAGGTGAATAGGAGTTCCTGAGTATTGGTTGTTTTCTGAATTTTGGGTGGTGATAGCTTTTTGTTTTGACTTTGCTTGCTTTGCTCGGGTTACTAACTTAAAGATATAAAGATCCTCAGAATCAGATTTGGGGGATTTAGAGGTGGAGCTTTCGGTTTCCTTCTCGTCTCGAGAACTGATTTCAATAGGGGCAAGAAGATTGGGGGGAAATTACGAAGAGCTTCGGTCTGATGAGAGAGAGGAGTGGCCAGTATTGATGCTATGGACGCTAATGCGGGCTGGTTTGGGAGGGAGGATGGAGTCCATAGTCGAGGCCTTCGGGGGAGGTTGGGAGGTTATCTTACTTTGAGGGATTACTAGGGATTCCTTAGGCATAATTAGGTGATTTGATTTCATCAACTACGAAGTTAAACCTATCCGGCATAGCCTTGAGTAAGAGTAATCGGTCAAAGATTGAATAGGGGCCACCACTTAAAATCTTTTCACAATCCAAGGCAGATTGAAAGATGAAAGTTATCCATCCATTTGTGTTGGGGATAATTCTCACCGTGACTTTCCAAGATTCTACCAATCTCTTGAGGCCTTCTTTTCCCGGGTGTCTAGAGGGGAAGTACCCGACTAAAGCATGACCCAAGGATTTCTTCACATCAAGGAGTTCAGGAGTTCATTCGGGTTGAATTGGATGATCTTATCCTCAGTTGGAACAAAGGCTAGTTGATGCCCATGGCCTATGATTCGACTATTTTTCACCATATCTGCATAGGACCGGTAAATGGTAGGGGTAGTTGTCACGGGATCTCGTTGGGGCATTTTGTCAAGCATGATATGGGCGTTGAGAATAGATTCAGGGGATGGGTTGGTTGAGGGTATGGGTGGTTCCAAAAATTTTTTCTGCAAAGAAGAAGGATATTTCCCAAGCAGACCAGCAATTTTGAGAATTTGTTGAGAATCGATAATACCTGGATAATTCGCTTTTGACGATGATGACGGAGGAGATGGGGCTGGACTTCCAACGGATTTTCCGGCTCAGAAAATGTCTATTTGGTGTGGCACAAAAAGAAAGGTGGAAAGGACAACCCAACATATACCCAATTTAGGGGACAGTAAGGAGGAGGCAGGAGTCTTGATAACCTTCGGCGGCAAGGATGAAATTGCAGCTTCAATTTGCACCGACAGTTTAGAGGAAGACCCCTTCAACTTTGCTTTTATCGGCAACTTGGCGCTAGGAATCGCTTCAGTAAAGATGTTACTACCTGGGCATTCCGCGGCAGGAGGAGAAGGTGGCGGGGAGGAGGCTGGGATCGATCTAGATTTCTCCATTTCGGACAATTCCTGAAGTGGGGCGGAGTTCTCTTTGGATTTGGGTTTTTTCGTCATTGATGAACAGGGGGTAAAGTTCTCTGGCCCTTTTTTGAAAATTGCCGGCTTTCTGAAGGCTGCCTCAATTGCAGCGGCGCGTACTGAGTCTGGGGGAGTGGGCACCGTCGATTGCACGAAGGTCGAAATCACGCCGCAAGCCTTCACCGTTAATGGCTAGCCGGCGACGCCAATTTTTTCAGCAAAGAAAATCTTTAGACAGAGCCGGTGAATCCTTCCGTCACCAGAGCTGCCTTCGGAAGGTACCGAATAGCAAGAATCGTGAGCTTCAGGAGTGCCGGAGCTTGGACGACTTCTTCCAACACTATTCGCTGAAACCACAACGGAGAACCCTCGAGAGGGGAGAGAATCCGACGAGAAGAAGTCCAGAACAGAAGCAAGATGTTGATTAACAGTAAAATGTTGAACGAAAACCAGTTGAGAGCTTCAATGATCGGGCTCCGTTGGAGAAAGTTGAGAAACACATGAGAAAGCACCCAAAATGGCCAAAGGGGAGAAAGCACTCTCCAAACCTGTTATCTGATTTGGAAAAATATTATTAGCTAGGTTATGGGTATTGATGATAGTCACATTAGAGTCAGATGTCTTAGTTATAAATTTTAGAAAAAAGAGAATGATGTTGAAGTGTTTAGTTCTGAATCGATTGTTTGATTTCAACTAAGGAAGGAAGTGTCATGTAAAATGAAATTAAAAAAAGTAGGATAACCTTGTTTATGGAACTTTTGAGATTTGGAATATATTATAAGTGTAATGGAATAATGTGACTTTTAGGATTTACGGACAAGAGAAAATCATAGTGAAATATTAAGTATGAATATACACATGCAAAGAAAAACTTGGATTTTATAAGAGGAGAAACTTTAGACATTGAAATAATATAATTTTTAGAATGATCGAGTTGATTTATGATTTGTATGTTACAAATCTAAGATTATTTACCCGAGACATTAGCTTCAAACGAATTTTTTAGTTTTATTAGATAAAATGTTTTATGTAAAATGCAATAGAAGAATTAAGATGACCATGCTTAGGCATAACTTGGATTGAGATGTCGAGGATGTCGTAGCGTGATCAGAAATTAAGGTAACTTTGGCAAACCTCAATGGTGAAAATCATATTTAGCGATCAACTTAGAATGATAGTCCTTAAGATATAGTGTGCTTCTAAGTACGGATCTTTAAGAGAGAGAAATTAGAAACTAACGATATGTTTACTCAAAACAAGGTGGGCTTAGTAGAAGAATAGTGGAACAACGTAGCATTAGAGTTGAACCGGCATTAATATATGGAGAAAAAGCAATAAGAATTTGGACTACAAAATGAAAAAAAGTTATGGAATAAAAGGATTTCATTAGTCCAAGTACAATGAAGTCATTAGTCAATAAAGGAAGTGACAAAGTATGTAAAATTTAGAGGACAAACTTTTTAAGTAAGAGAATAGAATGTAATACAAGAAACATCCGAGTATTAGTTTATTTTTAAATTGGGACGAGATAGTGCCATGAATATAATTTTAATGTATTTAAGTCATGAATATTAGAGCTCATTTAACTTATTACAATGTTAAACGTAAGGTAACCTTAATTCTAATCATAGCTTCCACAATTTTCAGAAAATTTTCTGAAAGTCTCTTTACAAGATTGAAGGAAAAATCTTGTGATTTCAATTCTTGAGCTGACGGAAAGCAGAGACATAGGGGTTTAAGTAAATGTGTTCTTCCTTTCTATTTAAGGGATAAAGATTTTGGGTGATTCTTACGAATTTTAGAAAACATTAATAAACATATATTTACGTTTGGTTTCTAAACTTATGATCCTCTATGAAGTTTTAGTCAACGCAAAAAAGCATAAATAGGTTCTTAAATCGTATGCTTTAGAGTTTTGTAAAATCTGTTATGACATTTCGAATTCTGTACATTTTCAGGATTTACGAAAAATGACAAAAATTAGATAGTTTTGTAAATCATTAAAATTAAGTATCTTAATGGCGTTTAATGAATTTTTGTCATTTATTAAATTTTAAATAAATACTAAGGCAATTAATTTGAAGTTTAAATTGCATGAATCAAGCATTGGGCGAAAAAAATTATAGATGTTTGAATATCTATCAAGGTTTTTTAAAAATGTAGTGAAAATTAACGATTTTTGGAAATTGTTAAAAGTTGATAATTATCAACTATGTTTGTAGTTTTACCCTTCTACAAAGTAAAGTAGACTTCGTAGATGTGTCTCATTTGCAGATGATGAGGTTTGCAAAGTTAGGGGGCACGTAGGTTGTTAGAGAAGACTTCCCATCTATGGCTTTTGATCCTGATATAGATCTGCTATGTGAAGATGGGCATTTGGATTATAGTCAAATGTTTAGCCCTTCATGTAGCCAAATTCCTGGGCCTTTCGATAGTCAGATGCCTTAGCCTTCCAATAGTCAGCCCTGACCTTATGATAGTCAGATGCCCGATTCTTCTTATAGTTAGATTCTTGGGCCTTCAAATTCTCAAATGTTTGGGCTTTCTTATAGCGAGCGCCTTCTTTTGGTCATATGCTAGAGCCTTCAAATCCTCACCCATCACCTGTGCACGAGCCATCCTTGGTGGATGTCGATATTTTGTCTCATTTGCATGATAAATTAATTCTATGAACATCCACACTCTTGACTTCATTATTGCATATGCAACGAGATATAATTGGTTTATCATATTCAATAATTGCTCTCATGCATGCGAATATGCACACATAGATTCTTTGGAATTCAGAAACAACATCTTCACTTCTGCCGTACAATAATCGAGATTGGATGCCGACTCTGCTTCCAGGGAGATTGCATTAGTTCCTTCCATATTGCCGAAGATATCTAAATTCTCATCGCCAAAAGCTTAATTCAACTTACAAGCTTCTTTTTGAACCTTAATTGCAACATTCATTGAGATGGTAATATTGTAATCCTTCTTTACCATCTATATTATAGAGGGGATATCCCACGTAGCTTGACTCCTGAACCTGCAGCATATGTATTAGAAATTCATCTTGCTGATGCAAGACAATTTTCTAATTTTCGAACACAATTATGGCTATCAACAACTTTTTATTTGAATAATCTTTTCATTGAACATGGACAACCGTCTACTCAAAATGCAGTTATACGTTGAGATCCACTTTTTTAGAATCTCACTCCGTAATCATTTGCCAACGTGTTTTTTGTAATTTCTTTCTTCAGGTCTTTAATAGATGCATACATTTTCCTAGATAAATCTCGTTCTCGGCTGCTGCGTGGTGTGCCTTCGGTCGCGGGGATCGCGCTAAGGCTTACCGTGGATGCGTTGGGGTGCGCCCGGGAAGAAGGATTGGGGCGCGGATGGTGTAAACTCGGGAGTTATGGAAACGGATGGAATAGTCGTCGGTAATATGATGGAAATATGGAGTATAGAGGTGTGAGGCAGCGGATGGCTCGAAGGATTCGAGAGGTGGTTCGGTGGGGGCTAAGTGGGTCGTCGGGTGATTACTCGGGAACGGAGCGAATATATGGAAGTAGTAGGAAGTGGATGAGGGCGGCGGCGATCGTAACACTTGAGTAACCGGGAGTGTTTGGATCGGTAGGCCTAAGGCAACGCTCGGATATGACTCACCGAAGTCGCCGAAGGGTTTGATTACGCTTGGCCGGATGTGACGCACCGGAGAAACGCAATCGGATGAGGGAGTTTGATAGAAGGCTCTCGGCTCTTGAATATCAAAATTTCACTCAGTAAAGACTCGGGTTTACAACCAATTTAAAGACAAAATTCGTAAAGGAAATAGAAGAGAAGGGTGCTCGGCCGTTGGATGGCGATCCGTGTGAAGGAGTTGAACGGCGCTCCTTTAAAGTGCATGGGCCTGGTCCAAAAGTGTGTGTCCGAATAAGGCAAGAAATAATCAAGCGAGATTTAGAGTCGCTCGGCTGAAAATGTCCGAAGATGCGTGATCAGATGAGATCCCGTAAAATCCGGGATACGCGGGGAGGATCTGGCACGCTGGCCGGGCCGGGCTGGGTCATGAGGCGCGCGCACGCTGGGCCGTGCGCGCGGGGCCGACTAAGTGTCTTCTGGACTTTGACTTGTGCGAACTCCTATCTTCCGCTTTGGTTGGACTTCTCCGCTCAATAAAGGACTTCTCGAAGCTTTGGGCACGGTGGAATATGGGCTTGGCCCATGGTGGTCCGAGTGAGTCTCCTTTCGGACACGTTCCGGATATCTTGGGATTTTCCGCGTGCGAATCCTCTTCTTTAAGCTGCAGAGGATCTCTTCTGATATTGTCTTGATGTCCGAAGAGTTTGGCACGGGAGATTTATCTTCGTGTTGCTGGATGTCCGAGTGTCCAAGATTCGGCGCGCAGAATCCGGGATTCTGCGTGTCTTGTCCGAGAGCGGCGATGCTGGGCCGGGCTTGCGCGCGCGCTGGCGCGCGTTCTTGAAGTCACTTCCGATCTTCTCCTTGATTCTAATGACTCTTTGGGCTGGGCTTCCTTCCTTCTTTATTTGATGGAGATCCACGCTACTCGAAGACCTCCGTGTGGCACTTGGCCACTTATTGGCTATGGGTGGCCGAAGGCCTAGCTAGACGCGGCATGGGCCGCGCCATCCCCCGGATGCCATGAGAGCAATGTCACGGGCTGCTCCCTATCATTCTCGGAGGGTGTTGCTGAATGTAATGTCCCTGCAAAACGAGCAACCATGTTAGTAAAAGCCTCGGTGGCCGAGGGCCCGTAGGTGTCATGGGCTTCGGCGACCGAGGGGGCGGGCGGATGGGTCGTGTCATGAGCCTCGGTTGGATCGGATGGCACATCACTGCGAGCAAAGTTAAATCTTTGTTCGCAACATCTTCGTTTCAGTTGTAGGACAACATAGTCATTAATCTCATATTTGCCCTGCCTGATAAAGATTGAATCTTAACATCGTATCTACTATAAAATAGTCAAAAGTTGTCATAAATTGGTTGATCTTCTCTCATAGACACTTATTGTATGGGGGCTCATATCCTCCGTATATTAGTTCGTATACCTAATCTATATTTGCTTAATTATATTATTTTTCTTTGGTAGCCTTTCTAATTGTATGTTGTCACCAATTGCTCAAACTACTTGTCATTTTTAAATATATGAAACTGTCTACTATCACAATTACCTAGTGACTTTTGAAAGTATGAGTTTCAATAACAAAAATGCATCATCTTATAGGGTGTAGGAGGAGCGAACGACCACTTCCTACCGTGGCCATCTGTTGTGGCAAATTCACTTTATTTAAAAGTGATGGTCGTTTTGGTCTATTACTCCTAAACTCAAAGTCCTTTTGACTTTTAACAATAAAATTTATAAAATTTTTCAGAATATTTTCTTATAATAGTATAAATATACCGTGTAAAATTTAAATCTTTATAATAATATATGCTTAAGAAAATTAATAACTTTTGAAAAAAAAAATATGTATATCACAAATGACAAACCATATACACGTTGTAGGTCACGCGTCAATGGCGTGCGGAGGGTGCTAGTTCCATATTGTCTCCTGTGAGGTTTTTTAAGATTAATGTCATATTTATCTTTTTAGCATAATAATTTAACTTACTTTCTGACATGTCGAGTTTTGATTAATAAAATAAATATAATAAATAATTATTTTAATTATAATACAATAGAAACACTTTATTTAGAACTAACAAAACTCGATACGTCAGCCGATCAGTTAGAAACTATGCTAAGAAGGTAAATATAATATTACTTTTTTAATCCTTAGTGGAAATTGTGGACATACGTGAAAAATTTCAGGGTATTTACTACAAATAGGTGAAGTAAAAGAGGACCATTTAGTAAATATCACAATTTCGAAAACAAATAATATTTAAAGCTGAACAAACGATGGTAAGTAATTTAAGCGTTAACAAAGAAGAGACTCCTATTTAAGGAACGACGACGATAATTCCATGTAAATTGGAGTGCTCAGATTTGCGAAGGTTAGGATGGAATTTTTGATTCTCGAACTGGGCTGTAATTTGTTTCTGTTCCTTTCTCAGATAGCATGATTATTCTGCTTGATCGTTATTCATATTTCTGTAAGTGAGACTGTAAGACGTAAATTTTTTCTGAAATTTTTCTTTGGTTTCTTTGTTTTTGCTGTTTGGAATAATGGGAACAGATGGCGGATGGGAATGCGCAGTCGAAATACGTTAAATTGACCAAGGATCAGGCACCATTAGAGGATATCACTCCCGGAGAGCTCAACCAACCAATTCAAGTTCCTCAGGTGTTACTCTTTCCTCTCTTATTTTCTTCATTTATTGTTTCTGCAAACACATTCATGTAGATGCTCAATCGTTTCACATTTTCTTGCTCGTAATTCTACTCTGTATTCTTTTAATCTTTCATTTTTTAGTTTGTTTGTTGTCTTTCTTCCTTTGTTTATATACAGCCATCCATTGGCCTTAAAATTTAGAAATATAATATCAGAAAAATTATGGTATAAATATATTTTTTAGCCGTATTTTTGAAGTGTTATCATCTAATGAACTTGTTGCAAGTATATGACAATCACCATCATAATTGTTATATTAGTAATTATAATTCTTCTGTTGGACAGTTAAATGTTCATAGATGTTCAGAGTGTGGGCAAACTCTTCCTGAAAGCTACCAGCCCCCTGCTGATGAAGATTGGATGACAGGGATATTTGCGTGCACTGAAGACACTGAGAGCTGTAAGTGCTAAATCGGTTCAAGCATAACTGACACTCAGAATTGTATGATAGAACACTTATTAACGTTATATATAATGCCGAGGGAAGGAATTTAAATTACTATTCATTTTGAAATCAAATTCATTCAGGTGTATTCGTTACACCACTTTCTTCAGATCAATTGTGTAATTAACTATTATGTTTAAACATGTGATAGTGTTAATAGATCCAAAACTTGCTGAGTCTAAGTATGAGCAGATGATACCGTGTTTACCTGCATAAATTATTGTTTATCAACCGAAACATCATAATGTAATTTTTTTATCGCTTTGATTGATTTCCTTTCACCCAATAAAGGAAAACTAATTGTTAATCAGGTCAATATATTGTATTTAAAGGGTGAGCATTTGTATAATATTATAATTAAATTCCCCAAGATAAATGGGTCCTACTTTACTGATAATTAATCCTTTGCAGGCTGGACCGGACTCTTTTGTCCATGTGTTTTATTTGGCCGTAATGTTGAATCACTACACGATGATATTTCTTGGCAGAACGCATGTGTTTGTCATGCCTTGTGCGTCGAAGGTGGAATGACACTCGCAGCAGCTACGGCTCTCTTCCATGGAATCGATCCCAACACATCTTTTCTTATATGCGAGAGTCTGTTGTTTGCTTGGTGGATATGCGGGATTTACACTGGTCTCTTCAGGCAATCATTGCAGAAAAACTATCATCTCAAGGTGAGCCCATTAATAAACATTGAATTTGGATCCACAAGGACTTCACTTAGCCTGACCAAAGTCCATAACAGGTTGCTTATGGCATTTGTTTGTGGCATTTGTATTGCAGAATTCACCTTGTGACCCGTGTGCAGTGCATTGCTGCTTGCACTGGTGCGCGCTGTGTCAGGAGCACAGGGAGATGAAGAACCATCTGACCGACAATGCGAGCACTCAGATGGCGGTGGTTAATCCTCCTCCGGTCCAAGAGATGAACTCCTGTGAGAGCGATAAACCTGCACCCGCCAGTCCTTCGTCTGGAAATAGTACACAGACTAATTTGGAATTGCAGCCTCTGTAAAATCTCCATCTTCCAAAGTGCAGAAACACCAGAGTTCTTCAAGGGTCAAAGTCTAATCGGCTTTACCTTGAAGAAATACAGGCGTTGAATTAGCAAGACAAGGCAGATTTAATTTCTCTGTTAAAGCATTCTCTTTTATTAAATATTTCTAAATTTCTAGACTTTATATCAATTTTCCATCTTCTCCGCTTTTGATACTTTTGACAATTAATTAAATGTGTTTGTATTAATGTTTATGAGTTATTCATTTATTTCACATATTTATGCATATTTTTCACTTATATCTTGTCTAATGCCCCGTTAAATTTAACTTTAACTGCTTCTACTTCAACCTGCGGAGTGAGAGCTCCAGGCTTTAGAGTTTAGATTTTGCTTCGGTTGCTCTTTCTACCATGGCGCGCTTTCCTCCATCGTCATCACCGCGCCTTGTCTATCCCTTTTACTCTTTATATGCCTCAGGACCTCGTCCGCTGCCACTGCTCTCCGACGGGGAGACTTCCACCTCCGTGGCAGAGCGAATCTATGGAGAAGCTCCGAAATATTTAAAATGTCGGCCATATTGACTCTGGGAAGACCACGCTGACAGAGAAAATTCTGTTTTACACCGGCAGAATCCATGAAATCCACGAGGTTAGAGGGACTACTATTCAGTCTGCTGGAATGTGTTGACCTTTTGCTTATGTATTTTTAGTTACCCTCGGAGAGGAAAATTTGCCTCCATTTGATGCAGCCTGTTAGTGGCAATCGGATTTTGGTTATATCACCTTATTTTCAGTTTTTTTTTTCTTATTAAGTGTATATTCTTTTCACTGTAAATTAAGTGTCGTGGTCCATGCCAATAAAATTTTAGATACAGAAAAATTGTTTATTCACTTTCAACCGCTCATCAATGTCCTTGAGGGGGGAAGATACAGTGTAAAAATGTAAACAAAAAGTCATAAAATAATAGAGATTATTGGTAAAACCAAGAAGTGGGATAGAAAGTAAGAAAAAAGATTGGGTTTGAGAGAGGTGGAAGATAAGTTGATTGGTAGAACATGGAGGAGTTTGTTGGTTTCTAGTAAATGGCCAAAACAGATACAGTGGAAGAAGCCTCATCAGTTTGTGTACTTGAAAAGATATTTCTTCGTGAAATTAATGGGTCAAAACAGCACTAGAAATACATGAAGAAATAACTACGAAATAAAAGAAATCAATAATTCAGGGCTTCAATGAATGGCCAAGAACCAACAGCAACCACTTTTAACTCTTTCTGCTGCCTTTTCTCTTCTCTCTCCCCCCTCTCTCTCTCTGCATTATCTTCTTACTAATAAGCTTCCCAGAAACCTGGGTTTAGTTCTTGGAATAATTACATGCAGAGAAGAACAAACTCAGAATCAAACCATTTCTCAGATAATAAAGTTAGGACAGATTCAGAAGGAAAGTAGAAGATCTAATCAGATATTTCTAAAAAACTCTTTTATCGTTTCTAATAATTATGGAGGGGGCTATCTATATTGAAAGGCTTTGAATTAATCTGTAAAACTAAAAAAAGGCTTTAGTACGATGAATCCTTCGACCGGAAGGCAAGCCATTGCATTAGTTGCTCCTCAAGCCCTTCTAGACCTAAACTCCAACATTATCACTTCTAAAATGCACTTTGCAGAATATTACGAAAAATAAACTTCCCGTTCTAAATCAATAAATGATAAACCTAGGATTTTTCATTTGTTTCAATCCAAGAAATTCGAAAACCGTTTGTGTGTGTGTCATATCTGGTGCAAGTATTTTATGCCATGCTATGAATGTGCAATGCACTTGAATTATAAAAGACAATGAAGTGCATTATTATATTAACAACGTTGTGAAAAGGATATATCACAAGCAAAATTCATTCACACCGAAAACAAACACTCTACAACAACATATAATTTTAATATTCTTATATCATATTATATATATTTTCTTATGAACACAAACCCTTGACCTTAAAAATTACCACTTTTCTCAACTCATGACATCCTTGAGAAGCTTGTACCTGCGTGTTGTTGGCCGTGGCGATGGCACTCCGCCAGAGCTTTTTCCTTTCTCCGATCCCTCTTCCCGTTCGTGTTGCTTTACTTTTTCGCCCACATTTTCTGACCGGTTATTGGCTCCGGCATCTATTCCGGCAAGAGATTTCTTCAAAGAGCTGCCATGTGATCTTGTACTTGACCTTTCCTCGCTCTGACACCAATCGCACACCTCTAGTGGCTCCGCCCGTTCTCTGTAATTGTTGCTACAATACCTACGAACCCCATATTAAATTAATGATTTCAGAGATTCAGTTGACATGTATTTTATGCTATAATCAAAATAATTATCCGTGATGATTTTGGAGAGAGTTTAACAGAAGATAAAACATTGAAGATGGTAATCGTAAGTCAGAATGGCACAACGATGCATGCCATCATCTTTCACGAAGCTATCAGAGTGTTATGATGGCCAAAAGCTTATGATTATGACTACAGAAACTTTCATACCCAACGCATACATAAAAATATACGGGTTCGGTTGAAGAGCAAGAAAGGTTCTGGAGGCAAAATCAGACTCAGATGATGACGAGAGAGAGAGAGANAGAGAGAGAGAGAGAGAGAGAGAGAGAGAGAGAGAGATACGAGTGCTGGAAGCGATTCCGACACTTGTGGCAGCGGAAAAGTTTGTCGGGGAAACCAACGTCGCCGCACAGGCAGCAGACAGTCTGAAGATCCACCATTGCTGAAGCTTAAATTCGCTAATTCCGATCGAAAAAGATTGTACAGTCTGGAGAGGGGAGGGGGAAAACAGAAAGAAAAGAGTTGGCTTTGAGTCTTTGAAGTCGGTGTGTGAATCCCATTAATTCGATAAGAAAATAGATTATTTATATTTCCCAATAAAATAGCAGGATATATGTACACAGGTAGACCACAGTTTGCTTACAGTCGTTTTCAGTTAGGGCAGGCACGCAGATAGATAGAGAGGGGAGAGAGAGTAATACTTGTGATATTAGCTTCTATTTGAAGCTATTTCTTGTGATTATTTTATATTTATTTCTACTATTCATGACCCTCCATTTCACTCCTATGTTAAAGGATATTCTTCACCATATACTCATGTATTTAGATTTGGTTAATTGTTTTCATACTAGTGCACTCTGTGGTTCTCAAACCCAGTCTCTATTTTAGGGCATGGTGTTTTTGTTTGTGATTTTAAAGGTTAACTCTCTAGTTTTATCCACGAAGGGAGGGAGAGAGGACAATGGTGCCCTTCTGAGGAGGTTGCTGCCCACGTTATTGCTTCTTCATCTTTGGCTTCAGTTTCTTTCGTTATTCTATTACCTATGTAATTGCAGTGTTATTATTATAATAAATTACAAAGTCCACATTAACATTTACTTTCAGAAAATAAAATGATAAAATTGAATTGGTAACCCTAGACAACTCCTCATTTTTACGTTTTCAATGCCATTGTTCATTTCATTCCATTTCTCTAGTATATTCTAGTACAAGTTATAATAAATATTAATTTACACAGAGAATTTGTTGCAGATAAATTGTATTTTAAAAGTTGTCAATGCACAATTTAAACTTAAACATAATTCTAATGATAGTCTTATCATTATATATATATATTTTTTTAATTTTAAGAATGTCCGCCAATTTATTTGATGCATTTTGTCAAGCAATGTTAATAAAAATGGTCTTATCATTATATTTGGCATATCTACTTCAAATAAATCATATTTTAAGAAGCAAATTGATAGTTACCTTATAATTTTTTGTTTCACATTAGTGACTTCTTCTCGGAAGAGTCCGATGTTTCTTTTTAAAATTAACTGTTAGCTTACAATGTAAAGTAAAGTGAATAAGTTGTAAATTTTTCATGGAATTAGAAAAATAAGACAATCTTATTATATTGATTTACTTGCTGAATACTTGGTCGCTCACCCGCTATGAACCAATTTACTAAACTAGAAGGGGAAATTAGTAAAAGTAAGAATTAGAAAAAGGCTAGAAAGTAGAAAGTAGGACCTTACTCTAACAAAAGTATCAAGAATGTAATTAAAATTACCTGGCTGCACATCCGAGCCGTTCAAAGTATGACAACTCGGCCAAACCATTTGAGCAGAATGGATCGTCTGCCAAACCATTTGGTGTAAGTACTGCACCAAATCAGCATTGGTATGAAGTAGAGCAAACAACTCCGCCAAGTATTAAAATTTAATTAATTCAACTATTATGATGCCCAGAATAAGTAAAACACCCTAATTAAGTTTGCACATCTAGGGTTAGAGGTGGTTTGGTATGGTTATTGAAGAGCATAACAAAACCAACATATTTTAATTTTAAAATTTTGGGATTAGAATACCATACACAAGTATGATATGGCCAGAATCATACCTAAATTCGAGTGGAATATAAAACCAAAAAAATATATTAAAATGATCACATTATCAATTAAATTATAATAATTCTTAACTAATGCTTAAACAAATCTTTGTCGTAATCATTCATTACATCAATAATTGAAAATTTTAATTAGGAGAGAAAGTAATTCAATCCTGTCCAATTTTTGAAAAAAACAAGACCAAATTAGTACATTTTGATTTTAAAATTTAGGAACAAGACCACCAAAGCCAAATCTGTTTAAATTTTTTTCTTATACGATCCATCTGTTTGTGTTGAAATTGTCCACCTCTATACAGATCGAGGAAGGGAAAATAGTGAACGTTAAACTCCTCGTCATGAAAAATAATAACTCCATAAAAAGGATGACGAAGAAGGGGAATCAACTGGTACACTGGGTCGTTGGGATGAAAGGCTAATTCAATTAATCATCCTACATTTGGACTCGAAGTGCATGTGTGAAATGCATTTTTATCATTTTTTCAAAATAGTGAAACATTAAACAAATGCAATGTGGTACTACTGTTCAAATAATTTTCTCAAGCCAATGAATTACAAATAATCAAATCCATATTATCATGTTTGAAACATACTCAACAACTCATTCGCATAACGTGTTTCAAGAAATACTATATACATAGTTAGATATGCATCACATTTAAAATAAGTATTCGTTTGAAAAATAATCGCGGGAAACATGAAGGTTACTCAACCACCTCTCTACCACTCTATCATAAAAAGATGATGAACATAGGTTGTGCCGGATCTCGTAAATCTTATGGAAACTCAAAAGTAGTGACATCACTCGGGTTCTTGTCAAGCAAGCTAACGATGAAACCCAAGAGTGGTTGACGAGCAAACTCAAAGTTGACAACATCTACTGTATCAAATCAAAACATTGTTCGGGTTGATCAATGGCCAAGTAACATGATCATCCCTTTATTACTTAAAAAATAAGTGTCTTTCACTCAATAAAAGTTTCATATAATCGACTCTTGGGTATATGATTGTTCATCCATTTATAATCCAAGGCAACCAAGACAGATATCAAGGGTTAATTAGCCTAAACACAAAGCATCTATTACAGTTGTTTTTTTTTTGTTGGTAGAACGCTGTATCATAAACCCACTGAGTTTGACATGATAAAGTGCTGGTTTTTGTCGTGTCAAATGCCTTAATGTGCTTTTTTATGGCCAACATTATAAAAGAGTATTTAATACTTATAGTTTGTTTAATCGAGTGTGTAGCGTAAAATGTGTGAATTTCGAGAAAAGTGTTAACCGCTAAACCAAATGGAGAAAATATTTAGAGTAATGGAGATCTTGAATTATAAAGAAAGGTCATGAGAAATTACAAGAAATCCGAGCAAATGAGGTTTCGACTAAAAAACACATCCAATGTAGCTAATTTTTTGACCAAAAATATGTGTCGACCTAGTATATGTCTCAAAATGGCTAGGATAATGTCTACCGACCCGAATAGACAGAAGAGCCACATCATAAACAAGAGAAAATCTTAAAGATTGGATCCACACCTGCAAGTTAATTTAGTTAATTCTTGTGGGACGACAAAAATGTGTTCAAGATTAGGCTTGGAGCACGAATGTGCGTAAGGTTGAACAGCATTAACAAATCATTTGTATCTCTTTATCTATTATTCTTTACATTTATTGTATGAAGTGCTTAGTGTTCAAAATTAAAAAATCAATGAAAACAGTAAAAACCTAAATCACTCTTCCCCTTTTAGGTTGAACATCGAGTCAGCTAAAACTATTCTATCAGGCATACCCGTACAACAATTCAAGGTGAAGATAACGTACATAGAAGTTAAACTTACAAGTCATACACACAGAAGTGTAACAAGTATTGGTGATCATAGTGTACAGGCATATTATAGTGTACCATGGCGTTGATTGCAATTTATCGACATATTTTAAAGTGTGGGTTGATATATCTTTAAACTAAATATTTAAAATAATAAATAATTAACCAATTATCGCTACATGATTATAGTGTAACATTGAAAGTGCAAATATAACAATACTCTGTGTACGTAGAACATTGTTATAGTTGATTTTATTTATTACTGGCCTCAATTTATTTTTTGCAATTCGAATTAAATCAAACTAGTGATAAATAAATAAGAACAGAAGAATTTAATTAATGTGTTTTGGACGGAAGTGCATCCACGTATCTAGCGGTGTCAATCGAGCCGGCTCGAGCTTGGGACGGCCGGCTCGTCGAGACTGCCAAGCCAAACGAGCTGAGCCTGTCGAGCATATTCGAGCCGGCTCGTTCGAGCCGGACCGAGCCAGTCGAGCCTAAACGAGCCGAGCCAAGAATAGAAAATTTGTTTTTGTTTATTGAAGTTTTATAGCTTTCTGTATAATGTAATTTTAAATTTTGATGAAAAATTGATGGCTATTGTTTTCTTCAATCCAAAAAAAAAATTGCAAGATAACGTTTGTATGTAGCGCCTCCATTATGCCAAAGAAACAAGAAAACTATAGTATCAAATAAAAATATCAAAGAAACTCCAAAACAATAGCATCAAAACATTGAATCAATAACATTCAACATATATAGCATCCGATTTGAAATTAATTCGTGAAAGAGTTAACAATTAATAATCATGCATTGTACGAATTGAAATATAAACACCGAAGTCATTCATTGTGCCAAATTTAAAGTAAAATAAGTTACAAAAATGTCTTGTAATTGTTCAAAAAGATTACAGAAGAACGAACCTACTCCACAGAGGGATCGTCCGATGGAGGTGGAGCAGCGGTGGGTGTGGCCTCCGGGGAGATGGTAAAAATCCCAGCCCAATGTCGGTTTTGTGCCTCGTCGAAGCTTTGATCCAAGGTTGAGATGCGGGCATCCATCGTGTCAAGGCGTTGGTGGATTCTCTCAAATGAATTCACCAAAAATTCCTGGTGGTCGTGCAAAAACACCTCGATCCGGCGGGTTGTTGATTGATGAGGACGAATAGCTGCTTCAGCTTCGTGTTCTTGGTCTTGCTTAGTGCCCTCGTGCTGGAGTGGCTGTGATGTCGAACCAGGATGATCGGCTTTGAAGATCCACTCGCCGTCGGTGTTTTCCACAATACCCATCGTCGCAAGGGTAGATTGGGTGTAGGTGTCGACTCTCCTAACCGGGAGAGGTGTCTCGGAGGAAGGAAAGTTGACACCGTGTTGGTGCAAAATTTCCGTCAACAAAAGATTGAACGACATTGACTTGGACGAGTTTTCAAAAAGATCAATCATCCTTTTTAAAATTACATAACCAACGTTAAAGTTGGTTCCAGTGAAAATGTGGTAAAGAACGTGCAAATCCATACCACTCACGTGATCCCTATAACCATCTCTAGGTAGGAGGTTGTAGGAGATCATGTTGTAACAACCCTCATTTTTATTTTTGAATTTGTGACCTTAAGATTGAAGTGTTAGAGATTCTTTTCATTGGATGAATGTTGGTAAATTTTGAGGTATTAAGGTATTGTGGATATTAGTGAATTAGTAGGTTGAAGGTGATAAAGAGAATAATGTTCAAGGGGTATATGAGATAAAGTTATTTGGAAAGGTTGGAAAATTAGAAACACGTGAATTAGTTACGATTATGAGTAATTAGAATAAGAATACTCTGTTTGGGGTGTATCACACCGTGCACCGGCCCAAGTGTTTGAGTTTGATTGGTGTTTGTTTGAAGTCCATTGTTTGATGGTTGCTAGGTTTAAGTAAAGTAATGAAGTAAGTTGAGTTAAATATACTAAAGGACTACCTTCAAGTAAGTTTCGGTCGACCCCAGAATTTAGGAAGGGTCGACACAATTGGAACTTTCGGTCAACCCCAAGATCAAAGAGGGGTTGACACAATGAATAGTTTTGGTCGACCCCAGGATTGAAGAGGGGTCGACACAATTCTGTACTTTAGGTCGACCCCAGGATTTAGGAGGGGTCGACACAACTGAATACTTTAGGTCGACCCCAGGATTTAAGAGGGGTCGACACAAGCCACTCTCGGGAACACTTTCGGTCGACCCCAGGACCGAGCGGTCGACACAAATAACGCTCGGGAAATCTTTCGGTCGACACAATTGGACGAGCGGTCGACACTTTCCCGACTTAAGTTGAAAAGTCAGCCAAAACGTGGGAAAATCCGATTGATGAACGTAAAGGAAAGGTTGATTTTGTTTAATTAAGAGATAAGAAGACATGGTCTGCCATTTCCCTCCCATCACGATTTCTTTTCCCTATCTTCTCTGAAGTTCTCACGTTGATCAAGAAAAGAGTGAGGTTGAGAAAGAAAGGGATATTGTGAGAGAAAAGAGTGAGATATCTTAGAGGAGAGGAGGAAAACTATGAAGTTTTCGTGGAAGCTGAGGTTCAAGGTAATTTTTCTATCCTCTGAGTTTTCTTTTAGGTTCAGTAAGGATAATATAATAGTAGTGTTTGAATTGGTGGATAAAAACGAGTGATTTCATGCTAAGAGATAAGAAAGAAGTTAAGTATGAACAAAGTTATAGTTCTGGATATTCGGTCAAGAAGTAGTAGGAATTAGAGTTTGTTTCCTTCATAAGAGTTAAATTAGAGTCTTAGAGTGATTTATAGCCGTTTGAATCACTCAATTTGAAGCTATGTATAAAAAGTTATGGACGTCGCAAGCCAATATACAAAAACTGGGGAGAGCTGCGGTCGACCCCTTATAGTTTAGGTCGACCGGTTCTCGATTTAAGAACACACGGTCTCTGTTTTGTCGACATGGGTCGACCCCTCATAGTTTGGGTCGACCGAATCGGGGTTTAAACAGTGAATGCCCTCTGTTTTGTCGACATCAGTCGACATGCTTTAGTTTTCTGAATTTTGTGTCTTCTAAGAAGTTATAGTAGACTCCTTAAGGAACAATTTGACACCTTTAATCATTAAGAATGAATCATTAACGAGGAAGTTATAGTCATTTGAAGTTGGAATAGAAAGTTAAGACTTTATGCAAATTTTGATCCGTATATGATTTACATATTTAGGTCATTTATTGGATTAAAAAGGGGCTCAAGTGGATTGATTCAAGAAAGCAGCTAAGGTAAGTTTGCATTAAGATGGTTTGGCCCTTAAGTGGGACTACATTGCAAAGATTAGGATTATGTTTGATGTGTGTTGCATGTTTGTTTTCATGACATGTTTGGTGATGTATGCTTATTTTCATGTTATGTGATGTGATTTAAGTGATGTTTTCATAGTCACATGGTCATGCATCATAGTTTTACAAAATGTCTACGAACTATTTTCATGCATGGTTTTACAACGTAGTTGGAGGTAAAAGAGATATGATTGGTGGTATGGGACGCTGATTATGTTTCGTCTCCGATGAATTAAGAACTTGAATATCAGAACATGTAAATGACCGGTGGAACCACAAGGTGGCGAGCTCGGTCTCGAGGACTAGGTGGAACCACGAGGTGGAGAGCTGGATCGATAAGTAAGAATAAAAATGTAAATGACCGGTGGAACCACGAGGTGGAGAGCTCGGTCTTGAGGACTGGGTGGAACCACGAGGTGGAAAGCTGGATCGATAAGCACGAATAACGCAATAAAGAACGAAATAGAAATGTGCATTGTTTTATCAACAACATAGCATACTCATGCATTGCATTTTATAGTTATGCTACTTACTGAGCTTTAGGCTCATAGTTTAGGCTTTGCAATATAGGGAATGTAATGGAGGAAAGGATGCAAGTGACTGATTAAGGAGTTAAAGCAGAAGAGTGTCCAAATGATACGGTTTATTGAGTGATGACCGACGGGGAGTGATGCATGACACACACAAGTTATGTTACAAACTGTTTTGAATGTTTTGAATATGTAATTAAAATGTATACCCTTATTTTGGTGTGATGGATTACCAATGTTTTGAAAATGAAATGAATGTAAGTTGAACTATTTTTCTTCCGCTGCAGATTTAAGTTATTAAAGGTTTATGAAAGTGAATGTATTTTAAGTTGAAGTAATTGTCTTTCTCTGTATGTTTTAAGTTATTAAATGCTTATGTATTTTGATTAAAGGTGGAATTCAAATGTATGTTTTTATTATTCGACGGTTTTCCTTCTAAACTGTTTTGATAAACTAAAGATAGTTTTCAGAAATTAAAGTAACAAGTATTCGACCAAAGTAATGTAAGTAAGTAAGTAAGAAAGCAGTAACAAACCGGTTCTCGGGTCGCCAAGAGAAAGAAAGAAAGTAAGAACAACAGTAAGCAGCGGCTCGGGAATCGGGTCGTTACACATGTGGTGGACAAAACGAGCTGTGACGTTCAATTCAGTGGCTTTTGGTTTAGGGGGAAGGTGAGTGTCGGGATTTTTCACAACAGAGCGGAGAAACTGAGTGTATTTACTCGTTTTGACAAAAGGAGGCTCGGTGAAAGGCTCGTAGTAGCGAGAGGCTCTCTCGTTGCCTATGCAATTCAACATCTCATTGAGCTTACGAGATGTGATAGTTATGCATTCTCCGTACACATAACTAGACACTTGTAAAGGGTTTGGTGAAAAAAAAAAATTGGCATAAAACATGCGAATCAGGGTCTTAATACGGTCCCCGAAATTGAAACAACTCAGACAAACCAACACGATCGAATAACTCGTGAATCGGTAGGTTACAGATGAAATTCGGTTCGAAAACACGGCTTGGAATAATGGACTTGCATTGGAAATCAGATAAAATTTTTTGTTGACATTCTAAATCTAAGTACAAACTAGAAACAAACGATGGCCCTACAATAGGTTCCTGCGGAATCAAAACGGAGGTAACCTTGGATTTTTTGGAAACTTTACATTCTTTTGAACGCGAGGTCGATGCCATTTGAAACAAATAGGTAAAATGTATGAGGAGTAGTGATAGTTACCTTTACACTTGACGATTCAGCACAGAGAAGGGCAAAAATACGAAGAGATTGGAGTGGGGCGTCAGAATTCGTCGAAAGCCGTCGGAAAAATGTGATTTTAGGGCACCGGTCTGGGAATTAATAGGGCCCGCGGTCAACCCTTACTTACGATGAGGTATTTTGCGGTCGATACCCTAATACGCTCTGGAATGAGATGCGGTCGACACCTGACTGTACGGTCGACACACTAAACGCTTTGTATTGAACTGTGGTCGACACCCTAATACGTTCTGAAATGAGATGCGGTTGACTCCTGACTGTGCAGTTGATACCCTAAACGTTGTGTATTGAACTACAGTCGACACTTTCTATCATTGCGGTCGACATTTACGCTTATTTCAGGAAAATGAAAAACTGAAAGAAGAATGGAAAGTTGCTTACATTAGCAAGGTTGAAATTTGCATCACTACACCTTAGATGCATCCCAACTAGGTTGGCACCCATCTAAGTGTCAATCATGTGCAAAATATCAAACGATTACAATTGTTACCGTTTACATGAAATCACAAATGTACATGCGTACAAGAATAGGTAAAAAATTCTTAAACTCCTAACGTACAACGTCGCAGCTAGTCTTCAAATTCCAAGTTCTTGAACTCCTCTGCAAGTGCATCCACTCGTTGTTGGTCCCTCGTGACTGCGTCGCACCAGTCCTTCATGCAAATGAGTGCTTCCACGAGCTCCGGTGCCAGACTTCCCCGTCGATCCTCGTACACGCGTCCACCTTCACTATAAGTCAACTCCGAAGCTACAGTTGAGACAGACGGTGTTAGTAAATCTCGTGTCATGTTTGAGAGCACGGGATACATGGCTGCGTTGGATTTTCACCAACCCAATATGTCGAATGCCTCGTCTCGAGAAATTCAAACTCGAGACTCCAAATACACGTCACGTTCACTCTTATCGAAAGCATATGAATGCACATCGCTTTCTAGTTGGGCGTCTATGGCATCCATAGGATTTAACGCTCTTCCGAAACTAGAACTACCACCCGACGTCGATGCCACATCGGACGAAGTGTGAGTTCGTGCACCAGAAAATCTAGTTTGGTAATGTGTTTGGACTGCATACGGGGGCGAAACCTAGGTTCCTCAAAATTTTATCAAGCATCAACTTTGTGTCCTTGATTTTATATTTCGGATGCATAATACTAGCAAATGAAAAAATAGAAGGCACTTGAAGCCAATATTTCTGAAAGTTAAATTCCATTGAAGTTACGATTTCATTAAATGCATTAATTTTTTTATATTTTTCAAAAGTAGAAGTCAATCTTACGAACCACAGAAGCACAAGATGCGTAGTCAGGTAATAAATTCTCGAGCATTCTTTGGTGGCTTCAAAAAATGGTTCCAAAAATTTGAGAAATAGATTAGCCATTTCTCAACTACACATATCTACAGTAAAACATTGTGTCTTTTGACTAATGAAATCACAAATGACGTTCCAATACGGTCTAGCATTTTCTAACATTAGATATGTTGAGTTTCACCGAGTTGAAACATCAGTTTTTAGTTTTCTAGGTTTGAGGTTAGCCGCTTTACAAAATTCTCGATACTCTTGTTGTCGAGCGTTTGGCGAAGAAATAAAAGAAATTTCACCTCTAATTGCATCAATATGCGGTGATACAAATTGCATGTCATCTTTAACAATCAAATTTAAAATATGGCAAACACATCGTATATGAAAAAGGGAAGGCTGAATACTATCGAAATGATAATATTTTTTAAATTGATTAACACAAACATCATTAGCAGAAGCATTATCTAACGTAATACTAAAAATTCTATCTCTTATGTTGTATTCTTGTAGAATACTAACAATGTATCGATAAATTGTGATACCACTATGAGGGTATTCACAACTCCAAAAACCTAAAATGCGTTTATTAAGTTTCCAATTCGCATCAATGAAATGCGAAGTCACAACAATATAGCCGAGTGCATTGGGTGCACTCCACAAATCAGAAGTAATACAAATTGACATCTTGAGCGCATGCGAAAATAAAAGAAGCAAGTCATTTTTCATTTTCTCATACAATTTTATTATATCGCCTTGCAATGTACTGTGAGGAATTCGCTTAAAGCTTGAATTAATGTATTGTTGTATAAATGTTACGGTTCCCTCGTGATCAAACATTGAGAGAGGTAACTCTCGTTGTGCCACATATTTTGCAGCACCTTCTCGCATTCTATCATGCAAATAAACAAAATTTCTGGTACCAAGAGTGTTTAATTGCAATTGCATACGATCTTTTGAGTTCAAGTGCTCGTAATATTTTTTGTAATGTCGATTCATTGTGCTAGTGTTCGATTCATAAGCATTCAATCCGACACATTCAATGTAATTTTTTGTAATTATATTGTGCCATATTTTCTATTTTCGTTCCTACATTAATTTCTACGATTTGAAAATGTTTCCAAATTTCCGACGTTTTTGATTTCTTGGCCCGAGAGACGGACGTGGATGCTTGTGCAGATGTGTGTGTCAATCCGACAAAAAATGCCAGATTCATAGGTGCAACTTCTTGCACCTCATCGTCGAAAGACAAATTTTAAAGTCTACGTATTTAGGCGGTGAATCCATAACAAACAATGAACTATTTTTACAAAAATTACTACTTTGATACAGTTCACCGAGTTGTTGATGATTGTAAAGAGAATCGTAGAACGATCAATAGCTAGAAGACTTTCGAGCGCGAAGACTTGACATCGATTTGCACAGAGAGTTTCGGGTAAGAAATTCTCGGCTAACTCCCACAATTTGTAGAATTCCATCATAACAGCTACCTCAGGTCGACCTGTAGTACTTCAAGGGTCGACTGGATGTTTTCGTGGAATATGCAAATTCTAGCCGTTACATTTTAGCGGTCGACTCTTTTTACAACGTCGGTCGACACTTTGTGTATACCGGTCGACCATTTTATAATGGCGGTCGACACTTTCACTAAAGATAAATACCTTGCGGTCGACATATATAAACGTGGTCGACATCTAAAACATTCTGTAACATTAGCCGGTCCACACCTTCATATGCGGTCGACCTACAAAATTTATAATGTCTATTAAGTGTCGACCGCGGTTACACTAAGGGTCGACCGCACAACAGGTATTTTGAGCCTACTGAGCCAGCTCGTGAGCTGACGTGCTGGGCTCGGTACGGGCTCGAGCCAGACTCGGCTCGACATTGTAGTAATCTGAGCGAGACTCGAACTGCTACAGTCCCAAGCCGGTCGAGCGAGCCTGCGAGTCGACTCGCTCGTTTGCCAGCACTACACGTGTAAGGACCCAAAATTTTAAATCCCGAATATCAAGAAAAATTTTGCGCGAAGTTTGACTAGTCAATTGGCGTATACAGAATGTAAATTTGTTGTATATGCCACGTGTGACGACTTGGTCAAACTAATTAAAATTGGGATATCTCGGGACGAAATCGAGCTACGATTTTTGAATGTTACGTAAAAGATGATTTTACGAAATCAGTGGACACATAATCATGTTGAAATTTTAAGTGGAACGACGGGAAATCGAATGAAAATTGAAAGCGTTACACGAAATAAATATTACGTTTTAATAATATAATATAATATAATATAATATAATATAATATTATTAATTAATTATAATATTTATTCTTTTTATATATTAAATAAAAAGAATGAAGAAGGAGATACCTTCTTCTCAGAATACCTCGACCCCGAACACCGAGAGAGAGAGGGAGAGACGTCGCTGGCAAACGACGTCCGTTCAACGAGATCAAGGTGTCAAAACGTCTGCAACGACTAGAGGAGTAATCCTAGTAAAGCGGTTTCGAAGGTAAGTCCGTATTTTGGGAGAAATCAGAGAAAAACCGTAAGTTTGGGGTTTTGGTTTCGGTTTTTCAAATCTTAGTTTTTCTTGTGATTTTTGGTGTGGATGTGTTCGACTCGTTGAGAGGAACGTTTTGGTATGTAAATCGGCCGGAACGGAGTCTGGCTGCCAGGTCAACCAGTCCGAACCAGAACGGTTCGATTCGAATCAAATTGATTCGATTCGAACCGAATTAAATTAATTCAGAACCGAATCAGATCGAATCGAATCAGACCAAACCGAAATGAACCGGGTCAACATTGACTATTGACCGGTTCAACAGTTGACCGGTTCGGTCAGAACCGAGCCGCGGCACCCGAGGCCGTTTTGGCCCGTTTTCCTGTCTTTTTGCTCGGTTTTCATTTCTCTTCTCTTATACACTGTATTTGGGATATTACAGATGAGTTTAACGATATTGAAACGAACCCGGTGTGGGAGAAACATGATTCCCTAATTCGACCTAAAATTCCGATTCTGACCTAACTTTTCAAGGAATTAAAAAGGTAGGAGTTTTTATATTACTACTAATTTTACATGTTTATTGCATTTATATTATTATTGCAATTTATTGTTATTAAACATATGCATATGCATTGCACATTCATCACTGAGCATTGTACACAAATGGTTAAAAGGGACGGCTAAGCCTGCCCTTGGGTTTCGAATCCCTAAACCGGATCCGGGTCTTTATGGTTGCCACCACCTTTGAGAGTGAAGTCTCCACTGTGGAGTTACACATCATTTGCACTGCATCTCATTGTGCATTTACTTTATGGTTGCCACCACCTTAGAGTGGATGTATACTCATTATTTATATTTCACCTCATCGTACATTTATATATTTACAGATTATTCAAAATCCTGTTTAAACATGTTTTAACATGTTGTTATTTATTTATAATTTAATAATAAAAATAAAACCTCTACTAAGAGTAGTCACTCACTCCTTTGGCTACAAATTTTGTTTTCAGGATTATTTCCGGATAAGGTCCAGTAAGGCTTATATTGAAGTTTCAATTCTCTAATTTGTATTTGAGAATTTTGAACGATGTATTATTTAAAATTGTAAAACTTCCCGTGTATATTATTTGGTTGAAACATTTTATGTATGCTATCCGACTATTTGAATTAAATGTTTGGGCTTGCCTGAAATTTTAAGACTTCCGCTGTTCGATTTCAATTGATTACCCGAGCCTAGGGCTTAGTGGTCGGGTTCCCTCGAGAATCGGGCCATTGAGCCCGATATCTGTCTAGGACCTGTTTCGGGTCGTGACAACACGTATCCAACACTAGTAGCCTCTACTCATAGGCTACATGTCGTCCAACAATATAGTAAAACAGTTCACGAAAGAACAAGAGAACTTAGCTAATGCACGTCGGCCATCAAAATACAATCATATTACACGTTGAGGAAAAAGAATAGAAAAATAAAAATAATCTCTCATTCAACAGTTTATTTTTAATATTTTAATTGTAAACCTTTGGGATAAAATAAACTTATAAAAATTATTGTGTTCATGTGCATGACTGAAATTAAAATCTGCAAGGTTTAGTCAAGTTTACGAATGATCAAACTTTAGAAGACGATGTTCAAAAGAAGTAAAATGAAGTCGCGTTATGAATGATCAAATGTCGTACTTCATAATTGGAAGACATACGACGATATCAAGTGAAAAAAACAATGTAAAAGGACCGGAGCGAGAGTAACAGCGGCCACAACTGAGTCATTCATTGTTTGGACTTCCTTCGACCTTTCATGAATTGAAAACTAAGTTCCTTCTCAAATCAAAGCTACCCTGAATCTTCGGACAAAACCATAATTTGTAATGTCATAGCATATACTAAAAACATTAAAAAAAGGAAAGAAAAGCATTGGACGACGCGTCAAGGGTGGAGAGATGTCTCGTGCATGCAAAATCATGTTTCAAAGAATAAGAAACGCGTTCTACTGTATCTGTCAACACTTCATTGTTATTATCTCTTTCTTCTCTCTCCTCCTCTCTTCTTTTACTGAATTTATGATCACTTGAATCAGTACATTCCCATTACCTTATTCACGAGCCAGTGCAAATTTTTATTTTTCTACTATGAACAATTTGATATTATTATTTATCATCTATTAAATTGAAACTATTTTTACAACATTTTTTATGCAATTTTACGTTTGATTTGATTGCATGTCCTGTAAATTTTTCTACATTTTGAATTTTTTGATATTTTCTCTTATACATGGTAAAAAAAGCTATAAAGTCTAATTAAAATAAGTGTTAGGTCGGATTAGGTCAGTAGAAAACAATGATACATAGGTTGGATTTACAAGCAAATTGACTATCAATTTTGAAATGTAAAGGTTGAATTTGATAGAAAAAAAACTTCAGTCTTTCCATATGATTTATCAAGTCTTTGAATTCAGATAAAGATAACTAACCAATTATAATAAATAGTGTTATATTTATATCGATTAGAAAAAGTCAATAATAGGTCACCTCAAGGCTCAAATCCATTGGAAACTAATGTCATGGTCAGATAACACAAAACCAAGGGTTGACCTTGACCTAGTGAGAAGAGAGCTCGTCTTGACGTGTGGCAGTTGCATAACAGCCCTAAATCATATGCCGTAAGTGTTGAGCCCTAAGCTTTAAGCCTGAACTGCAAAGCCAATAGCCCTAAACCATACGCCGTAAGCGTTGAGCCCTAAGCCCAAATCCAAAAGCCCCAAGTACAAAGCAAAATATTCAAAGTGCTAAGTCTTAAGCCTAAAGCACGAAACCCTAAGCCCTAAGCCCTTTGACCTTAAGCTCTAATCTCTAAATCCTAAGAACAAAGCCAAAAGCCCAAATTACTAAGCCATAAGCCTAAAGACTTATGCGCTAAGCCATAAGCCAAAAGCTTTATGCCCAAAGGCCTTACCCCAAAGACCTAAGCCCTAAGCCCTAAGCTCTAAGCCAATAACCTTAAGTCATATACCCTAAGCCTTAAGCCCTAGGCGCTAGGGTATTGCATGGGTTTGTGTGGGTTTAATGTGAGTTTCATAGGGATTGCATGAGTTTTCACTTTTAGGGTTGTCTCAAAAGTGGAGGTGAGAGGAGACCAAATTGTGGGATCACTGTTTCCTTGCTCGGCCACACCAAGTCAAGTATGTTTTTGGTTGTCCACCCTTCCTTTTCTTTTGTGTCTTTCCCTAATCAGGTAAATTTTTTTTAGCCCTCCACTTGGTATTCTTTCTCATGATTTTTAAAATGGTTTTAAACCCTCTTTTTAAGTCATTTTACAAGAAGCTTAGAGTTAATAATCAAAGTGCATTTTGCGTCTGCTCCTTGGTTGGTTTTCTTCCTCCAAGATTCAGCCTCTCTGGTGAGTAATATTTGGTAATCCCGAGAGCTCATCTGTTTGTTTTGGCTTCCCTTACAAGCTAGGGAGAGCTAGGCATTGCTACACATATTTAACAACTTTCTTGCAAACGTAGGGTAAGTGTGCAATCCCCATAGCTCTTCCTCCATTTTGAGTTTTTACCTTCAACTCCGTTAACCAACGTTTTCCCCAGTCACTAACCTCTGGTTACTCATACTTGCATATTTACCATTTTGTTTATTCAAGGGTCTGAAACTAGATTCAATTAGCTTAATGAACCACTAGTCTCATCCCTTTGCCTTTTACTTAGCAAAAGCTATAGTCGTTCGAAGGTGCATCTTGTTTCTGTCATTTCCAATTTGGTTAACCCCTCCAACCACCAAAAATACCCTCCAAGCCATTTTTCATTTACCTGTGAGTTTCCCTAAAATTTTTACCAGCCTTAAGCCATTAAACTCAGTCGCTTCTCCACCAAATTTCAGTCCCTAACTCGCTGTGAAACGCAAATGATGACTGTTTTACCGAGACCACCTAAAATTCATCTAGGACCACTTTTCACCCTACCACTCTTCAACGTTTTTCTTTTCAGCCACGAATGTTCTTTCATCTATTTGATCTAAAATTTAGAGGTTTTTTTTTTCTGAACCCTTTCATTTAGAAGACCTCAAAATCCTAGGCCCTAAATCATTCTCCATCATGTCCATTAAAACCTAACAAACACAACTTAAAGCTCAAAGCCCAAAGCTATAAGCCCTAAGTCCTAATTTGCAACCCCAAAACCATAGGCCCAAAGCCCTAAACCATAAACCCATAGCCCTACATCCTAAGCCAAAGCCCTATGCCTGAAGATCTAAACCTAAAGCCCTATACACAAAGACCAAATTCCCTAAACCCTAAGCACTAAGCCATAAGCCCTACGCCCTAACCTCGAACCCCTAACAACAAGCCCTAAACACTAAGCCCTAAGCCTTTAACCGTAAGCCCTCAACCCTAAACCTAAAACCCAAAGCCATAAGCCCTAAGCTCAAAGCCTTAAGCACAATGTCAAACGCACGAAGCGTAAGCCTTAAGCCCTACGCCCAAAGCTCTAAGCTATAAGCCCTAAGGCTTAAGCCTTAAACAAAAGCTTTATGCATAAAGTCCAAACCCCTAAGCCATAAGTCTTCTGCTCTATGCTGTAAGCCATAGGTCTTATGCCCTAACCCTTAACCATAAGCCCTAACCACTAGGCCCTAATCTCTTAGCCCAAAGCTTAAACCCATTTTTCTAAAGCACAAAGCCCTAAGCCTTTGACCTAAACCCTGAGCACAAAGCCAAAAGCAAAAAAGAATTAATCCCTAAGCCCTAAGCCCGAACCCCTCAGCCTTAAGACCAATTCCTAAGCACTGGACTCTAAGCCCCAAGCCCTAAAAGCAAAGCCCTAAAAGGAAAGCCCTAAGCCCTAAGACTTAACCCGTATGAACTAAGCCCTAAGCCCTATGCCCTATATCCAAAGCCCAAAGTCCGAAGCCCAAAGTCCAAAGCCCAAAGCCGAAAGCCCTAAGACATAAATACAATGCAAAAAGCGTAGAGCCTTAAGCACTAATCCCTTAGCCCAAAGCCCAAAGCCCTAAGCTATAAACAATGTTCCCTAAGACCCAACCTCTAAGCCTTTAGCCTTAAGCCTCAAGCCCTAAGCCGAAAGTCCTAAGGCTTAAGCCTTATGCCCTAGGACCTAAGCTCTAAGTCCTCAGCCATTACCCTTACGCCCTATGCCTAAAGCCCAAAGTCCCAACCTAAAGCCCAAGTACAAAAACTATGAAGGTTGGTTATCAATTCAATTTATGCAAGCACAATCAACAAAGTAAAAGTTGAGGGAGAGATTTTGGCACCGATATGTTTTTGCAGTTCGGCGAACAACTGCCTACGTCCGCGCTTCAAAGTAGCTCCTTGAAGATCGATCCTTCACTTGATTGAACTTCTGGGTGTCAATCTAACCTTTACAACTTGACTCTTCTTTCTTAGAGCGTCACCCCTTTTTGACTCTTCTTTTTCAGAGGCATCACCTCTTTACAAATTTGCTCAAGAGAATTGATACAAGTATTTGTGATTTCTAAACCGACTCTCTCAGTCACCAAATGAATGATCTAAAGTAAATACAAGAGATGAGAGAGTAACAGATAAATCAAGAATGATTTTGGCAGAGTTTTGGCGTGTCTTTCTCTTTTAAAAAATCATCACCTCAAATAGCTTTTCTTCAGCTATTTACAATTTTGTGGCTGCTCAGGCTCGGGGGGTTGACATATGTACGAGAGCGGTCAACCGCAATATAGCCATTTAGACTCATTAGAAAATAACCGTTGGAGCTTTGTCTCTTGTAGTTGTTCCTGGCGGTCGACCTAACAATCGAGCGGTCGACATAGATTTTGACTCTGGAGCTTCTACGGTAGACCGAAGTGTATATCGTTTGACATAGATATAGTCTCTGGAAACTCTGGCGGTCGACACAAGTTGTAAGCAGTCGACATAAGTCTTTATCAGTCGACATAGGTTACATCTCTGGAACTTTGCATCGGTCGACATAGGTCTTGTGTGGTCAACACAAATTTTGTCTCTGGAACATAGTCGGTCGACATAAGTGTTTATCGGTCGACATAGGTTTCGTTTCTGGAACTTCGGCGGTCGACATACATCTTGATCGGTCGACATACATCTCTTCTCTGGAATTTTTGCAGTCGACACATGTGAACAGCGGTCGACATATCCTGAGAGAACTTACAAAATTTTGCAGCACTCGACCAACTTGTTAGACATTAAATGTACCCTTTGACAAGAGTATTTAACATGAGAAATTAAGTCTATGAGATACACTACAACATAATTTAATTTTACTTTCATACATTCACATGAACGATAATTATCATAAAAAATAATTAGTTACTTTAAAAACTTTAAAGCCAACAATCTCCCCCTTTTTGATGATGACAATCCAATTGAAAGAAAAATTGACTATATTCTTAACATTTTAAATACTCCCCAATAGAATATGCATACTCCCCCATACTAAGACATAGAAAATTTTGAATATAACTTTTCATGCTCATTAAATCATAATTAAGGCATAGAATAATGCAAACTATCTCCCCCATTGGCATTATAAAAAAATGTTAAAACATTCACAAAGAGATAAGTTATCTGGAGACAACGATTGATAATGAGAACATTGTTTTTACTGAAGGAGAATTGAATCAAGCTATCTAATAAATCTAAAAGTTACTCCCATGTAGATCCTATAAGAGGTGATCCAGGCACATCCATGACTGGAGAAGATATAGGCACAGTGGATGGTGTCGACTGACCGAAAGCAGAATCGATGGACCGGTCGACATACTCATGTTTATGTCGGCTGCTTTATGTCAAATTAGAAGTGTTGGCTTTAAAAGTGTTTTTAAAGAAATCAATTATTTTTTATGATAACTATGTAAAATAAGCATGAAAGATAAAATAAACTACTTTACAATGTTTAAATTAGACTTAACCATTCATGAGTACAATTAGAGTCTAACAATTTGTTTAAGTGCTGCATAAATTTCAAATATATGCAGTGTTTTGTGTCGACCTATAGTGTCCTTTGTCGATCCTTGTAAAATTCAGAAGCTTTTCCTTTCATAATTTGTGTCGACCTTTAGTGCTTTGTGTCGACCCTTGTTCAAAACAGAGGCCGAATATTACAAATTGTGTCGACCCACCTATATAACTTGTGTCGACCCAAAATGTAGTGCAGCGTGCAAATGTGTCGACCCATCCAAACTGTCTGTGTCGACCCTAGAAAAGTCATTGTGTTGACCTTATCATAATCTATGTGTCAACCCCTCAAAGCTGAGCCTGCACTGTCGACTTCATCGTTCAAAATATGTCGACCCAACCTACATGTGTCGACCCCAGTTTTTCTAGAGACGGATCTTTTAGATTTGTGTCGACCCCAACCTACATGTGTCGACCCCAGATTTTCTAAGAGACGGATTCTTCAGAGTTATGTCGAGTGCTGAACATTTGTGTCGATCCCAAAGATTTCAGAGAAGAATTTATGTCGACCGCAACAAAAAGTTATGTCGACCGATCAGCACCAACAGACAGAAAATTCTCAATGGCTGTATCTTCGCTGTGTCTAACAGATAGTGCTTGTGTCGACCCCAACAGCAATGTGTCGACCCATTTGGGCAGATCAACAACAAACTATAAATAGATGAAGCAAGTTCATTTTGAGAAGAAGATTTTTGACGAGATAAAACTACGCCGAAATAGTGCCAAATTCTTCTCAGACTTTTTACTCTCTCAAATCCTACTACAACCCTTGTATATCATTCTTGAGATTGAGTGAGTCGGTTTTTATAACCGTACAAATTGTATTTGTTCTATTTGAACTATCATTGTAAAAGGGGTGACGCTCCTTCAAGAAAAGAGCAAAGGTTTGATTGACACCCGTAAGTCAATCGTATTGAAGCTCAAGGTTTGAGCGGGAAAGATTTCAAGGAGGTACCTTGAAGCGTGGATGTAGGCAAGGTTGGGCGAACCGCGTTACCAAACCGGTGTCATTCTCTTTACTCTAAACTCTTAGTTATTTGTTTAAGAATTCCGCACTAGAGTTTGAAAATAACTAAACAATTCGCACGAATTTGACTTAGTCTTTAAAAAGTTTAGTTAACCTAATTCACCCCCCCTCCCCCCCGCACTTAGGTTAATCTCAATCCTTCAATTGGTATGAGAGCAGGTATTTAAATTGATTAACCTATATTTGCTGTTGTTTTTGGGTAAATTGAATTATGGCTTTTAATATGAACAACTCACATACAGAGGGTCAATCTATTACTAGACTCTACTATTTGATAGAAATAACTATGTGTATTGGAAAACTAGGATGAGAATCTTTGTCCAAGCTATGGACTATAGCATATGGAATATAATTGAAAATGGTCCATACATGCCAATCAAAACTGAGAATGACATTAATATACCCAAACAGAGTAATGAATATGATGAGAATGACTTAAGGAAATTAAGTCTAAAATGCCAAAGCAATGAACACCCTTGTACTGTGCCTTAAATGGTGATGAATTCAATAGAGT